>ML778667.1:356316-376690 GCA_009831015.1 Picea engelmannii | reverse complement strand
CTCGGGAAAGACCCCACTCATGAAATCAATAAAAGGTGGCCAACATAAATAATACTTATACAGACTAAGGAAACATTAGACATTGAAAACTCTAGAACCCAATGGTGAAAACTCTAGAACCCAATGGTGTACTTGGGATTTTTCGAAATTACCCCATCCTTAGTGTGAGACTGAAAGGGAAATCCTGCATGAGTTCTCATATTGAGATTCAAAAAATATTTCACCGCCATATATCCATCACTTTGAATGTTCAAATTCAATTAAAAATCTCTATGTTGCAAAAGATATGACAAGGAATGATCCATACCATCAATTTGATAACTTTTCCTATGATAGGAATTGAATTGAATTTGAACTCCATGAGTTTGATTTAGAGGCTTGATACATACAAAATTGTTTTAATCATTGGTGTTTTGCATTTTGTACAACAATGGATAATCACCATTGATCCCTAACTGAATGGTTCCTTCTAGTGTTTTCTTTCAACACATTTATTCACACTATGGTTGTTCGTACTCATCTTGGTACATATTATCATTATTAGTGATTTACTTTGTGTATGGAAGTGGTTTTCATTATTGATTTCTAAATAATTTCTCCCACGTTTGACAATAAATAATTATCACAATGAGGAGATTTGTACTTAATGGTTGTAGTGTTCTAAATGCAATTAAAGGACAAGGACATGAATGGCTCTTTTTCAACATTTATTTTGTGAATTTATTCTAACCTTACATTAAGTCAACTCTCTCCATATTCTATCCCAGTGTTTAGTAGGATTCCTTTACTACAATTCTTTCCGCCTAGGGTGACATTGTCTTGTCATGCATTTTAGCTTGAAGCATCATTCACTTTTAGATGTATCATGTCCTAGATCCACTATCAATGGTCCCATTTTATACTTCTCTTGACTATTTTACAAGCATGGATATGCCACCTTGTTTATAAAGAGCCTTTATATACATGTATCACCTCACCATTGTTTGTTTTTTGTTCGAAATTGATCTTTAAAGACTTGACTAAGTTTTAAGCATGTGCTCATTTACCAATTAGGAATTAATGGAAGAAATGCAGATCAAAATGTAAGCACCGAGAACAACAAACCATAAAAACAAATTTGTTAACAGAGTTTGACAAGATTGCCTACATCTTCGGGGCTTTGTCTTAGTGGGTGATAATTTGTTATTTCTCTTCAATGCTTCAAAGTACACCAGAAAAGTGTCAAAAGGATTACAAACTAGTCTGGATGTGTTCTGCTCAACCTCAAGAATCGAACACAACTGACGACACTGAAAAAGGTTGAGCATAGATCCCAGAATTGGCCTGCAAAGTTTCCCTCCTCAATGGCTTCCTTGCATTAAAATCGCTTTGGATTTCAAAATATTCAACATTTCTCCTATTCTAGACTTGTTTGACTATCAAAAAACCTTTAATTCTTATATATATGGAGTTTGGGTTCTCCTCACAACTTCCTCCCAAGATCTGACCTCAAATCGGGCTCCAGATCCTCCAATAATGGCTAAAGTCCTCCAAAATCAAGCTGAAAATCAACAAAAATCATATTATATAGTTATAAAACCCAAAATTGGCAAAAAACTCGGTGTAGCCTCCTTCTCTCAGGCTCCTGGTCATATGGCTGTTACGTTGGTCTTATGGGCCATATGTCTTGGCCCTTAAATTCCACGCGCACCCTATTGTTGGCTTGGCTCCTGGTTCATAGCCCCCGAGGGTTGGCCCAGAAAACCCACACCATGCAACTTAAATCCAAGTTTAGCTACATGGCTTGACAAGTCATACCGGTGCCCTAATGGTTAGTGAGTTTGGTGTATTCCATTGGCGTAACCGGAGGTCATGGGTTCAAAACTTGTCGAGGAATTTTTTTTTTGAACCAGACCACATTGGCCAAATCTAGGGTGCCATGTGGCACCCTGTGATTGGGCCATGTGTCACCTCTAGATTGGCCCATACTGTCCAGTCATCGTACAGTCTCAAATCAGTCAACAGACAGTCAACAGGCATAATCAGCTTCCATGTCACCACTGTACAACCACGTGTCATCCACATCGGCGTCCACACTGCCAAGTCACCTGCCTAGTCAATTGCCATGTCAGCTTCCATACAACCCATTCACCTTGCCACATCAGCATCTATTCAGCCCAATCACCCTGCCACGTCAACATATGTACAACCACATGTCATCTATACTATCATGTGTCATCCTATCATTAGGCCATGTCATGTACGGAATGCCACATGTCATCCAAACACTGCCACGAGTCAATTCTGTATTGGTCCAACTTAGCCGGAAAATGGCAAAATCGAGTGAAACGTGTCACCTCCTGGTTCTTCCATGTGTCATGTTGACATCACGTGTTGTAATGCCGATGTCAACAATATGAACTGTTGAATTTGACCAATTTGACTTTTTTCCTGTTTGGGAAATCAATCAGAATGCGATATCTTTTGCATACGGTGTCCATTTACGAAAAACATTATATGGCCAAAATCAACGGGATGAGACGGAGGCAATGCGATGAGTTTTGTTTGATCTGCAAATGATCTAATATGTTTGATGTGCTTGCATGATATTATCTTATCTTGAAGCAAAGTATGATTGAACTTCCATTCTACAACCATCTCATGTTCATGCTTAAGATCAACTGTTTTATTTGGCACAATTATAGGTGTGTTGCTTGCATAAGCTGCCTTCCTTAATTGTTCCATTGTTTGAAGAGATTGATTTTCTTTTATGTGATGAGCATGTACAACATATTCATTGCCTTCTTTAGTTAAGTGATATTGATTATGTTCTCTGTAGAAGATTGCTTTGCAATCATATAAATAAGGGTTGCCTAAGACCATTCCACATTCATTAAGTGGCACCACATTACACGTTACCTCATCCACAAACTTTGATGAAATTGTAAACTTTAAAGTGCATTGCTTTGTTATGTGCAATTTATGATTGTTGCTTATCCATTTAAGTAAGTAAGGTTTATGATGCAGCTTAGTTGTCAATCCCAATTGTTTAACCACTTCCTCTAAAATCAAGTTAGATTGAGATCCACTATCTATCAATATATTGATCTTAGTATGTTTCATTATCACCCTTATGTGAAACAATTTACTTCCATAATCATATCCATCACCAATTTTACATGTCAAACCAACTGTTGTGATTTTAGTCTCATCACCTGAATCATATCCCAAGTCTGTTGGTCGTGTTGTTGTTGCAACTGTTTTCTTCCCTTTCCTTTCTTTAAACCATTTTAGTCTCTTCTCTAGATGCAATTGCTAGCAATGGTCATCATCATGCCCTTCTTTGTTTCAATGATTGCAAGAGAGCTTCTCTTCTTTTCTTGTCATTGAATTTGCTTTCTTTTCATTCCCTTTTATTTTGTCCTCTTTCCTTGAAGACAATTCCCCTGATACACCAACTCTTGTTTTCCTTGCTTCAATGTATGTTCCTTGAACATAAACCTCATCAAGATTAGTAGGTCCAAACATAAATACAGTGTTTCTAATATGTGCAAGTAAACCTCCTATATACTTCATATGATTTTATTGGGTATGTAATGGAATATTTAACATTAATGTCATTTTACAAAATTCATTTTTGTATTCTTACACCGTTCGTCCCTTTCTTAGTTTAAGACTTTTCCATTCAATTAAAGCCTTCTCTTTATAACCCAAAGAATAAAATTGCTTTCTAAGTGCAAAAACAAAATCTTACCATGATGGAAATACATTACCAACTTGTTGCATGCCATTTTCCAACTTACTCTGCCACCAGATGAGTGTTGTGCCTGCAAGACGAAGAAATGCTTTGAGTTTCCTCATCTTTGATTGTTTGCAAATTGTAATAAAATTCCATCTGTCTAACCCGGTTATCAAGCTTCTCGGCATTGAATTCACCATCATACATGGGAAATTGAAATTTCACATCAAGCTTGAGTAAAGGCATATCATGTTTATGTTTATGGGAATGTTTTTTTATGGTGGATTTTTAACTTGTACTTGAAGAAGAAGATGATGGAGAAGAAGGAGGTGCAGGAAGATTTTTAGGAGGATCCTCTCCTTCTTCACTTTTGCATTGTTTTGAAGATTTCCCTTAGAAAGGCCTCTTCTATTCCAAGTAATCCTTGTATAATACCTTTACCATCTCAGACATGGTGAATAAAGTCTTTCGCAAATCTATCTCATTCTAAGACATGCCTTCCTCCGATTCCATCTTGTCACTTTGAGAAGTCCTCTTTCTCCGATTCCATCTACAAGATCATCTTCACCACGACTCAACTTTTCCCTAGTAATCATGCAAACTCAAAAACCAACTGTCAACCTGCTCTAATACCACTTGATCCAAAATTGATCTTTAAAGACTTGACTAAGTTTTAAGCATGTGTTCATTTACCAATTAGGAATTAATGAAAGAAGAAGAACTTAATGAGATAATATAGCAACCATAATAAATAAATATAGATCATAATGTAAGAACCAATAATAGAAACCCATAATAGAATTTTTTTTAATCGAGTTCGACAAGATTGCCTACGTCTCTGGGCCTTTGTCTCAGTGGGTGAGGCTTTCTTATTTCTATCCAATGCTTAAAACGCACATCAGAAAATTGTCAAAAGGATTACAATCTGGTTTTGCGGTGTTCTTCTCGACCTCAAGAATCCAACACAATTGACGACACTGAAAAAGGTTGAGTGTAGCTCCTGGAATTGGCCCACAAAGTTTCCCTCCTTAATGTATTCCCTGCATAAAAATGGCTTTCAATTTCAAAATATTCAACATTTCTCATGTTCTGAACTTGTTTGACTATCTAAAAAACTATGATTCTTATATATGTGGAGTTGGTGTTCTCGTCCAAACTTCCTCCCAAGATATAGGCTCAAATCGGGCTCTAGATCCTCCAATAATGGCTAAAATCCTCAAAATTGAGGCTGAAAATCAACAAAAAGCATATTATATAGTTATAAAACCCAAAATTGGCATAGATTTGGGTGCATCCCACTTCTCCCAGGCTCCTAGTCATATGGGTGCTGCCATATGGCCTCGGTCTGGATGCACCCTCGTCTTTAGCCCCTGGTCTTTGATGCGTTAGATGTATGGGCCTTGTGTCATGGCCCTTAAACTCCACGCATGCCCTCTTGTTGGCTTGGCTCCTGGTTTGTAGCCCCTAGTGGCATGGGGTGCCAAGTGTTATGTGATGGCCCCCTCTAATCGGGGATTAACCCACAAAACCTGTGCCATGCAACTTAAATCCAAGTTTAGCCACATGGCTTAACAAGTCATACTGGTGCCCTAGTGGTTAGCAGGTTTGGTGTAGTTTGTTGGCACAACTAGAGGTCATTGGTTCGAAACTTACATAGGAAAAAAAAAATTTTGAACTGATCCACATTGGCCAAATATGGGGTGCCATGTGGTGCCTCTGGATTGGCCTGTACCATCAAGTCATCGTACAGTCAGCAACACAGTCAACACACAGTCAGTAGGCATAGTCAAATGCCACATCATCGCCATACAACCACGTGTCATCCATGTCAGCGTTCGTACTACCAAGTCACTTGCCTAGTCAACTACCACATCAGATTTTGTACAACCCAATCACCCTGCCACGTCAACATCCATATAACCCAGTCACCCTGCCATGTCATCATCATAAAACCATGTGTCATCCACGTCAATGTTCGTACTGCCAAGTCACCTTCCCAGTCAACTACCACATCAACTTCTGTACAACCCAGTCACCTTGCCACGTTAGCATCCATACAACCCAGTCACCCTGCCACGTCAACATCTGTATAACCACCTCTCATCCGTACTACCACGTGTAATGGGCCATGCCATGTACAGACTGCCATGTGTCATTCGTACACTACCATGTGTCAATTCCATATTGGTCCTACTCAGGGGAAAACACCAAAATCGAGTGACACATGTCACCTCCTGGTGTTGCCATGTGTCCTTCTGATGTCACCTTTCGTCACCTTGAAAACTGGGGTTTTATATGTCTAAATTTTTATACCCACATAGTTTATTGGAAGGAGCAGGGAATCGTAATTTTGAGTGCATATTATTGATATTAAATAATTAAATAAGATAAAGAGAAAGTGGAGTACAAGACTGGTTGGGGTCACTTAAAATGTCAATCATGCCTTCGAGGCTCTTTTGCTTAAATCATAAAAAATTTACGTTTTATTTTCATAAATTCATAGCATTTCATTATAAATATTGGTGTTTGTTGAGCCCCCATTACTCATTTCTCATCGAGAATGCATGCATTTTGCTTTGTTGCAACCTCAACCATGCTAAGACCTAAATAGTTTCATTTAGGCTTCATTTTCCCTTCATCTTATTTGTGTCTCCAATGGCTTCTTCTTCCAACCCCATGGTTGTAGTTGCAACTACCAGCAACAACTACTACGATGTTTTTTTAAATCATCGTAGTACCTATGTTAAGGAAACTTTAGCAAAGCATCTCTACAAATGCCTTATTGTCCATGGACTCTGAGTCTTTCTTAAAGGGTGCTATGGATCCTCCTCCGTCCATATATCTATTTTCTCCACTAATTATGCACAGTCAAGTTGGTGTCTAAATGAACTCCTTTTGATGTCGGAGTCGAGGAAAACTATTATTCCTATCTTCTACGGTCTGAAACTGGATGTGCTTCGGTGGACGCTTAGTGGAAATGGAGTGTATGCTCGACATCTAAGCATTCTAGAATGGAAGAAAGCAATTGACACTCAAACTTGTCTACAGAAGATGAGGTACGACACCTACACTATGGGAGAATGTAGGAGGGTTGTTTGTTAGGCTATAGATTTAGTGGGTTTCGCGGTAGAGGCTGAGGCATGTAACAGGTAAGAACCACTAACTCTTAAGGCTATCTGTTCTTTTTTACCTTATAAAAACTATATGTAGGCGTTTCTTACTAGTACAGTGATTTTGCATATTGATGTAGTGACGATATGCAACTCGTGGATAAAGTCATGGAAGAGGTGTTGAAGAAACTTCCAAAAACACCCCTGAATGTGTCCAAATATCCCACTGGATTGGCAGGAAAAGTAGAATATTTGGAGAGAACAGTGTTAATGCCCCAACAAAGTGGGGAGAATAAAATTGTGGGAATTGTGGGTCTTGGTAGGGTGGGAAAAACCACCCTAGCAAAAGAAATATTCAACCGTGAAAGATCGAATTACCATCTATCTTGCTTTTTACCTGATGTCAGAGAAAAAGCAGGCAACAGATCTTTTAGTTCCCTAATGAGTACCCTTTCCAACAAATTGACTGGATCCAATGTGCAAATCAACATCACTGTTGAGGGTATAGAGGAGCTCAGAAGGCGTGTCTCATCTTGTCATGCTCATGCTCTCTTAATTATAGATGATTTGAATCATATTCATGAGCTGGATGTATTACTTTCACTAGTGAAGAACGCCCTTCGTCCAATACTTGGAAATAATGGAGTAAGCGTCAGTTGTAAGTGCTAGTTATAAGAGTCAGTTCGTAGTTCACTATCTATAGAGTCTAGTTATTTGTGCTTTTCATGTAACTGAATTAGTAGAGTCTTTTCCTATTTAAGAATGTAATCAATCTTCATTGAATAATAGAGAAGTGAGCATCGCGTCACCGTGTGTTTGTTTCACATTTTTTTATCTTGGTATCAGAGCCACGGGGAGAGGTGCACAAATTTCTAGAGGTCCGCAGGTCCCTCCTCAGGAAGGATGCGATGACACACTACTTGGCCTTTCCATGCATCGAAAACAGTGAAATTTCCGTAGTCAAAATTAAGTTACAGTGTAGAAGGATTTAACTATTTCCACACCCAAGTCACTCGTAAAGTGCGAACTCCCTGTAGTCTATTGTTGTCTGAGGTGTGGAAACCCTAGTGTTTACGCATACGTGGAGCTGAAAATCGTGGAGGTGAAAATCGTGCATGCATGCGTGAGTTTTTTTAGATCTTGTGCAAATCCGTTTGCTGCATTTGTGAAATCGCATGATAGAGCGTGGAAGAGCATGAGGTTGAAATCATGTGGAAGAGTTTGTGTGTGAGTCGTATTTGTTAAAGTGGAGTTTGCATGCATGAAGTTTATATAGCTTGCATGTTAATCTCACTCACGTTTTTTTATTAAGTGGATACGTTTTTTTATTAAATGGATATTTTTTATTAAAGCGTAAGGTGAAAATGGATTAAAAGTGGATAAAGTGAATTTTTACTCAAAGTGAATTTTTTGTGGGTTTTATTTTGAAGTATAAACTTTGAAAGTGGATTTTTCAAGAGAATACTATTTGTGAGATTTTTTGTGTGACCATTTGTTTTATGGAAACAAAAGTTTGGTGATTTGGGCATTCAAAAATCTAGCACAGGAACCCAAAGAGGAAGGGTGTGCTGAGGTTATTTACATAGCCAAGGCTGAGATGGATCGGTGTTATCCAAAGGTAGAGCGACATAAAGTTGCATATCCTTGGTGATTAACTTGGAGAGAATAGATTGCAGCGATGGCGAATCCACTGGAAGAGACCTATCTCAACGAAGCCAACAAGTTAGATGGATCAAACTTCATTAACTGGAAATTCAATATGCAGATGCTCATGGAGGGCTATGGTGTCTGGAACATTGCGAAGGGAACTGAACTAAAACCTGATGCGGTTTCCAATGCGACAGCAACACAGATCCAAGATTGGGAGAAGCTAAAGATTATTCAAGAGAATTATGTTATCTTTAAAGTTGAAGATAGCATAATTACACATATTAGAGAAGCTACAACTTCTGCTGCAACATGGACAGTGCTTAAATCATTGTATGAAACTAGCAACACAAATCGCATTTTGTTCCTGAAAACTATATTGCTAGGCATTAAAATGGATGGAAATGAATTTGTTAGTTCATTTTTGAGTTGTATTAAAGAGGCGAAAGACAAGCTAGTAAATATAGGGGAAACTGTTTCCAACACTTACCTAGTCACTATTACCTTAAATGGTATGCTAGAAGATTATCATATGTTCATAACAAGTCTCGTAGCAAGGGATAGACCTCCCACGTTTGAAGAACTGACAGGTATTTTACTGCAAGAGGAAGAGAGGCGCGGGAATTTGAAGCCTCAAAATAAAGATTTGGCACTGTGATCAAATAAGAGATTTGCGAGAGGGAGATCAGGAGAAAGAGGAAGATGAGGCAGTTCATGGAAGAGAGGCGGTTCATGGTAGAGAGGCAATTCATCGCAGAGAAGACAATATAAAGGTATGCAATCTGACAGGAATGAGTCAGAGTTGTTTTTATTGTGGTCGACCTGAACATATTGTTAAAGACTTTCATAAGAAGAAGAGTGATGAGGCTAGGAATAAACCTAGAGCACATTGAGGTCATTATGTAGAAAAATTGTCAAATCATGATCTCAAATTATTTATTGCTAGTGATGATATTGATGAACCCCCAAATTTTGAATCACGGGATCTTAGGTTGTTTGTGTCTAACACTGCTTTATCTGCTAAAACGGATGATTATGATGCCTGTTTTGTGGATTCTGGAGCATCAATACATATGACTTGTAATAAAAATTAGTATGCTAATTTTAAAGAACACATAATGGTGCTAACATATATCTTGGCGATGACTGCGCTCATCAAATCAAGGGATATGGAGACATTCTTGTGACATTTCCAAATGGTACTGTTCGTCACATTCACAATGTGGTGTATGTGCCAGGAATAAAGAAAAATTTGATCTCTGTGTCCACTATTCAAGATCAGAACTTGAAGGTTGAATTCTTCAAGAATTATTACATAGTGAAGGATCTGCTCGACCACTTCCAAACTATTGCAACGGGAATCAGAGCAAGAGGCCTATACAAACTTGATGTTACCAACAAAGCACATCATGCATTGACTTCTGCAACTATGCCAACATAGATTCTTTGGCATCAAAGATATGGCCATATCAATCATTCTGATTTATTGTTATTACAGAAAAAGAATATGGTTGAAGGACTTCCCATATTCAAGAATGAGAAGGTTGCTTGTGATGGATGTGCATTAGGAAATGTGCAGATAGATGAAATCCCCTCTAATATTGATAGGAAAAAGAAAGATGTGTTAGATCTTCTGCATACTGATGTTTGTGGGCCTATGCAGACTAAGTCTTTAGGAGGTGCATTTTACTTTCTGTTATTTATTGATAATTGTACAAGATACACATGGGTTTACTTCCTTAGAAGAAAAAATGATGTTTTTGATTACTTTAAGGAATTCAGAACCATGGTAGAAAAGAAGACAGGAAAATCCATCAAAATCCTTCGTTTAGATCAAGGGGGAGAGTCTAAATTAGGGGACTTCAACAAATATTGCAAAGAAAATGGAATAGTACAATAGTTTGCAGTACCTCACACTCCACAGCAAAACAGAGTTGTTGAAAAGAAAAACATAAATCTGGTAGAGTGTGCATGCAGTATGATAAAAGGTAAGAATCTCTCAAATGCATTTTGGGCTGAAGCCATAAATAATGCAGTTTGTTTAAAGAATAGAAGTCCAACAAGATGTCTTGATGGAGTTACTCATTTTGAAGCCTTGTATGGTTCCAAACCTGCAGTTCATAATTTGAAAGTATTTGGGTGTAAGGTTTTTTCTCATATTCCAAAGGAGAATAGGAGGAAACTGGATGATAAAGACATTAAATGTATTTTCATTGGGTATTGTTCTGAATTTAAAGCATACAAATTGTTTGATCCTGCTACTCACAAAGTATTTGCAAGTAGAGATGTACTTTTCCATGAGCATGAAGCAGGAAATCATGACGACAACAGTCATGAGGAATGGAAGGGACTTCTTGATGAAGGAGTTAAAGAAGAGAACCAACAACCCACACAACAACAACCATCCCCACAGCGACAACAAGAAGAAGAAGAAGAAGAAGAAGAATGACTCAGTGATATGGACAATTCAACCAGTCACAGTTAACCTAGAGGTGAAGATAGATCTTCACAAAGTGGGGAGGAAGATAATCAGTTGGGAAGATCTTCACAACAGATTCGGCTTCCTGAGAGGTATAAGGACTATGCCCTAATGAGTAGCATTTCAAATGTCATAGAACCCATGAGTTTTGATGAAGCTAATGAACATGATGAATGGCAAAATGAAATGGAGGAAGAATATGAATCTATAATGAAAAACAATACTTGGGAATCGACTGAATTTCCTAAACATAAGAAGCCCATTGGATGCAAATGGATATACAAACCCAAGTTTAAATCATATGGTAGTATAGATAAGTATAAGGCTAGACTGGTTGCAAAGGGGTATTCACAAACATAAGGTATTGATTATGTTGAACGTTTGCACCAGTAGCTAAATTGAATACTATCAGAATGTTAATTGCTTTAGCTACAAAGTACCATTGGAAGCTACACCAGCTTTATGTTAAATCTACATTTTTGAATGGTGAGTTAAAGGAAGAGGTTTACCTTACTCAACCTGAAGGGTTTGTGGAAAAGGGGCAAGAACACTTAGTGTGTAAGTTAAAGAAAGCATTGTATGGACTAAAAGAGGAACCTAGGTCATGGTATGAGAAGATAGACTCTTTCTTTCTTCAATAGGGTTTTATGAGGAGCAAAAGTGATCCAAATATGTATACCAAATTTTATGAGCATGTGTATATAGTATTGATTTCCTTATATGTTGATGATTTCATAATTATAGGAAATGCAGAAAAATTAATTGATGAAATCAAGGAGCAGTTGTCACGGGTATTTGAAATGAAAGATCTTGGTGAGTTACATTACTGCCTAGGTCTTGAAGTTTGGAGAAATGCAGGCCAAACTTTTGTTTGTCAGAGTAAGTATATAAGCAAAATACTTAAGAGATTTAAAATGGATCAATCTAAGTCTTCTAGTGTTCCCATGCAGCAGAATGTGAAACTTTCTTGTGATGATGGTTCGAAGGAGGTGAATTTCACTGTGTATAGATAGATGGTGGGTAGTTTTAATTATCTCACCACAACTAGACATGATATTTCATATTTTGTGAGTGTGTTAAGTTAGTTTATGGCGAAACCTCATGAAAGCCATTGGAATGCAACAAAGGAAGTACTCAAGTATCTAAAAGGAACACTTGATTATGATATTAAATATACTGATGCATCTGATGTTGAGTTGACAGGTTACTCAGATTCTAATTGGGCTGGCAATCTGGATATGCGTTTGCCATTGGATTCATGGTTGTTTCATGAAACGGTAAAAAGCAACCTACTGTATATTTGTCTTCTACTAAAGCAAAATATAAAGCCTTGTGTGCAACAACTTGTGAAACTATTTGGTTAAGAAGACTTGTTCAAGATGTTGGAGAAGAACGAAAGGAACCTACGATGATCAAATTTGATAATCAAAGTTCAATCAATATTGTGAAGAATCCAATTTTTCATGCAAGGACAAAGCATGTTGAAGCTCAATTTCATTTTGTTAGAGAAAAGTTGTAGTCAAATGAAATAGCTCTTATGTATTGTAATACTAGTGAAAATGCTGGTGATATTTTCACTAAGCCTCTTGGAAAGATTAAGTTTGAGTTGTTTAGGGAGATGTTAAGTGTAGAAGTCAATCCATTCCCCATTAAGGGGGAGACTTGGAAATAATGGAGTAAGAGCTAGTTGTAAGCCCCAGTTATAAGAGTCACTTCGTAGTTCAGTGTCTGTAGAGTCTAATTATTTTTGGTTTGCATGTAACCGACTCAGTAGAGTCTTTTCCTATTTAAGAATGTAATCAATCTTCATTGAATAATAGAGAAGTGAGCGTAGCCTCACCATGTGTTTGTTTCACATATTTTATCTAGCTTGATTTTAGTGACATAGAGTAATAAGGATGTTCTTACAAGCTTCAGGATTGTAGAAACATCTATTTACAAGCTAGAAAGACCCAATCCACAACTCTCCCATGAGCTCTTCTGCTCGCATGCCTTCTGCCAGCCTCATCCTGCTGCACAATTTGAACGATTGGTTGAAGAATTTTTGGTTTACTACCAAGGATTATCATTATCTCTTCAAGTAATTTGCTCGCTTCTTCATGGAAAAGGTGATTTGAAGTATTGGGGAAAGCGACTACACAAAATCTCTGAAATACTTCCTGAAGATATACAAAACATACTTAAAATTATAATCTGAAGATTTGGCGACCAACTGAGACCCTGATTCATAATCTGTCCCAACAATCAGCTGTATGTATTTCAAGCTTTACATTCAAATTACTGGCCTGTTGTCAAATTTCTCTCTGTCATGTTCTGAATAATTATTAAGCTTCGCCAGAATGTCATATTGTTTCTAACAGTTTCAAAGAACAATTTAGGTGCGTGGACTTTTGTGCATTGAAAGAAGTCGTTCCATGAGTATGAGCAGGTTGGAGCTGCTTAGGACTCGAGGTGATTGTTTGAAAGACATATTGAGAAGGGTGCAGTCACTAGAATATCTCATATCTCATATGGCTTCTCTGCCTCGCTGGATTCCAATGGAGAGGTTAAGTGTTTTATATGTGGAAGGGGACAAATTGGGAAGACTATGGGGAGAGCGTAATTCTCTGGTATATGGTCATTTATTTTTTCACTTGAAAAGTCACTTGTGAAATTTTTGTTTTTGTACCCCACCATGCACTACATGACATAGTTACGTCGCAAGCACCTCTATAGTTGAGGCAGTTGGAGATCAGGGTTCGTCTTTAAAAATTCCAAAGTCCATAGGGCAGCTGAAGTACCTTTAGAATATTGTCGTGTAGCATCTCAAATGTTTGGTTAACAAAACTTCGTTAGGAGGATGAATAGTTATTGACAAAGTGGCTCTGGAAACTTTGCCCGACGAATTTTGTGATCTGGGAACACTTGGAGTTAGGCTATTGTTCACAAATGGAGTCTTTGCCCGAGTCCTTTGGAAACCTAAAGAACCTTCAACATCTTGACTTATTAGGGTGCTCAAAATTGTTGACGCTTCCGAATTCCTTCGGGAAGTTCACGTTTTTTTATCTTTTTTCACAACAAACTTTATATTTTATAATTAGTTTAAATATCATGTTCTTTTTTATAAATATGATATAATAAATTTAATAATTAAGTTTTAAAAGATCTTGTGTTTTTGTTCCATCTAAATTTATGTTTTACATTAAATTCTTTTCATGAAATACTACATATCCATACTTTCACTTTTATCGAAAATTGCTCTGAAACCAACATGTTTCAATAAAACGATCTCATTCCACAAAATTGCATTTGCAAATGGATAATTCAAATCGCATTTTATCATTTCTTTAGTTTATTTATCTGTCCAACTTGCGTGCTTTTGGGAATTGAAAATCCTTGTAGGCATCTCCCCGTTTTGTGATCTTGAGAGAAATACAAGTTTGTGTGTGACTTCCATGGTCATTTTGCAATTTTCAATTCACAACTTTCTGTAAAAGGAAGTGACAAAAATGATTATTGATAATTGTTATTAGAGTTAGGGTTATTTGTACTAGGATTTCTTTTATAATAATAAAATAATAATTTAAATAATAATGATTTAATTTTAATCATAATAATGGAATAATAGTAATAAATTGTATTTTTAGTTTTCATTCTTTTATAGGGGTTTTATTCTAATGAAATTTATTTTAGTAAAATTTATTATTTTTAGTATACGGGTCTTAATGATGAACATACCCTTATCGTCGCATTGTGACAAATACAACCTTGTCATTGAAACATGAAAAACATAGTCTCATCATCGCAATATGACAAACATAACCTTATCGTCGCACTGTGATGAAAATAGCCTTGTCATTGCAATATGAGGAACATAGCCTCATCATTGCAATGTGACATAAATATCCTTTTGTCACATTGTGACACAAATATCCTTCAATGAACATATTCTTTCCATCACAATAAGATGAACATACCCTTATGATCGCACTTTGAAAAACATAGCCTTGCCATTGCAATGTGATGAACATAGCCTCGTTGTTCTAATGTGACACAAATATTATTTCATCATAATGTGACACAAATATCATGTGATGAACATAGCCTCATCATCACAATGTGATGCAAATATCCTTTTGTCACAATGTGATGCAAATATCCTTTTGTCACAATATGATGTAAATATAATGTGATGAACATAGCCTTGTTGTCGCAAAGCTACAAACATGCCCTTTTCATCACACTGTGATGAACATAGCCTTGTCATTGCAATGCCATGAACATAGCCTTGTCTTCGCAATGTGACGCAAATATCCTTCCGTCGCAATGTGACGCAAATATTGTGTTGTCACATTGTGATGAACATAGCCTTGTTGTCACAATGTGAAGAACATTGCCTTGTCATTTAAATGTGACGAAGATAGCCTTGTCATTGCAATGTGATGAACTAGCCTCGTCATCGTAATGTGACAGAATTATCCTTGCATCGCAATGTGAGGAAAATATCCTATGATGAACATAGCCCCATCATTGTAATGTGACAAACATACCCTTATCATCGCAGTCTTATGAATAACCAAAGAGGGTATACACTCTATGATCCATGTGTGGTGTACTTAAATGTCCTTATAACAATAATAAATCGTCATCAATTCTGAAGTATAATTCATCATCTACAAAGTTCAAGTTGATTTGTTATCAATATCTTTAGAACAAGTAACATCATCATCTATAAAGTTAAAGATGATTTGCTATCAATGTCCTTAGAACACGTATGATTTTAAGTTTCCTTCTATGTAATACATCACATTAGTTCAAAGTTCATATTTTTGTGACAAAGGAAACACTTTGTTAGATTTAAGAAAAAGACTTGATCAAAGCTTCCCTTTTGTAATATGTCGAACATAAACCAACCTTGTCATGTGACAAACATAACCATACCTTCCAATCTGACGAACACAATCAAACATTGCAACATGAGGAACATAATAATGATGCAATGTGACGAACATAATAGTGTCACAATCTGACAAACATAATCACATCGCAATGTGATGAAAATTAAATTGTCATTGCAATGTGATGAACATAGCCCTGTCACCGCAATGTGACATACATAGCCATATTGTTGGAGTGTGACAAACATAGCATCGTCGTCACAATGTGATGAAAATAACCTTATCACTACAATGTGATACAAATATCCCAACATCATATTGTGAGAAACATTTCCAAATGTCATTATGTTACAACATTAAAGTGTTATGTTACAACAAGAGTTAAGGTATATTACATTATTTAAATATTAAATGCATTATATTATTAAATCCATTGCAATGAATTATTTAATGCATTCATACAATGCAATGCATTATTTAAAATATTAAATTTTAATAATTTAATAAAATAATTTTCCTCCCTTGAATTTCGGCCTTCTTTACTTCACCTTCAAGGATGATTTTAAGGATGGAAATTTATTTTAAAATATAGAAACCTTGGTGAATCTTACTAATCTTTCATATGCCAACTATAAATGTTTGGCAATATTTTTGTAAAAATATTCAAATTTATAAGGATTTTATATAGTTTTTATAAAATTTTGGCGATTTTTAAGGTAAAATAAGTTTATCCTATATAATTTGGGCGAATCATTTTTAAAATAGCGAATCTCGTTTTTGGAAAAACCATGGAAAATTAGCCCATGAGCGAAATTTAGCCCCTAAAATCATCTATGTTCACCTTCCCTCTGAAATTTGTCTTAGATATCCTTTGGTTGCCCCAGTCACTTGTAGATATTCAATATTCTCAAGCGTGATTAAAATGAAATACCCTTGCCTCTTATTTATACTTTTATGTAGCTCCCTCAAGGGGTTACCTTCTAACCATCTTAAACCACTTTCCTTATTTTAGGGCTAACCCACTTCTAACCACTTGTCCACTTAGTAATTTATCCATTAAATTTATTATTTAAATAATTTAGTTTGTATCTAATTTGACTTATAGTATACTCATCACTTCACTGTATTATTTAAATAATGTATTCTTTGAAAACACTTTGACTACTTTGACCTTTTGGGGCTTCTAGATGTCTCATGATGGTTCTCCAATGTCACATGGCCATGAATCTCTAACCGTGAGGAGTTATGTGACGTTCCACATACCACAGGAAATGGAATGAAATTTACTGTCCATATAGAATAGTATTACCTTCAAATATATTAAAACTCATACCATTATACATCAAACAAACTTGGGTCCATTACCCAAACCTTTGTGCTACTATAATTCGCTACTAGAATTTCTTCAAGGGTTGGCATCAATGACAACTAACCCAAATAATCATCAATATCCCCCTTTCACATTAATGGAAACACTCTGATGCAATACTGAAGTCATATCATGCAATATCGAAGCCATATCATTCATGCTCCCACTGTGACCATCATTCCCCGTGGAACCATGACTCTTTGCTCTGCATCTGATAAATACCTCCCCCTTTGTCATCAATGGAAAAGGTATCTTTACATCCGGGGTTTCTCCCCCTAAGGATACTCCCCCTGACTGAACTCTTCCTGAAATTGATTTCTCAACCTAAATTTTCCTCTGTATGGTGCTCCCTCATGTACATCTAAGACATATAAGATAAGCATTCAAAAGCATTCATTTTGGAGTAGAAATTACTCTGAGTTTCTGGAAAAGATATTCAAAGGCTTCCCATGGAAGCGATTTTGTAAAGAAATTTTCCACTTGTTCTTTTGTGCCCACATATTCAACTCTGATGTTCTTCTCTACAACATGTTCCCATAGAAAGTGACACTTGATTGGAATGTGCCTCATCTTGGAGTGCATCACTGGGTTATTTGAGATACCGATGGCACTTGTATTATCAAAATAGATTGGAATGGGCTCATCATACTTAACTTGTATATCTGTCAAAGTTTGTTTCATCCAGAGAACCTGTGTACAACATGTTGCTACTGCAATATACTATGCTTAGGCTATAGATATAGATATTGATGATTGTTTCTTGCTTATCCAAGATACTAAACACTCACCCAAGTAGAATGTTGCTCCACTGGTGCTTCGTCAGTCATCAATGCAACCTGCCCAATCTGCATCTATGTAGGAAATAAGTGACAGATACTTTCCTTTTGGATACCATAATACAAACTCTTTTGTTCCTTTGAGATATTTGAAAATACTTTTCATTGCTACGACATGTGATTCCTTTGGTGCTGCTTGAAATCGTGCCACTTGTCCAAATGTCTTCATTACATATGGTCTGGATGCTGTCACATATAGTAAGCTACTAACCATTGACTTGCATTGTCTCTGTTCTATAGACTTTGAATCATCATATTTTCTCAACTTGCAACTGCTTTGCATAGGAGTGGTAACTGGTTTGCAATCTTCCATTCAAAACTTCTTTAGCATTTCTCTTATATACTTAGTATGAGAAAAAAAAATTCCTCGGTTGCTTTGATGTATCTGAAGACCCAAAAAGAAGGATATTTCTCAAGGTAATGACATTTCAAATTCATTCTACATATCCTTTGCAAATTTATGGCTTAACCTGTCATCCGTTTTTCCAAAAATATCATCAACATAAACTTCAATAATAAAACACGATCTTAGTTACCTTGATGTAGAGGTTGTTGTGTGCACTTCCTTTCCTAAACCCTGCCTGATGTAGATATTTATCCAGTCTAGAGTACCATGTTGTAGGATCTTTCTTTAGACCATACAAGGCCTTATTCAATTTACACACATAATCTACGTTCTCTGACAATTGAAATCCTTCTGGTTGTTCAATGTAGACTTCTTCAAGTTCCCTGTTCAGAAAAGATGATTTCATGTCCATGTGATACACTTTAATATTCTTGGAGGATGCATAAGCTAAGAGAAATCAGATTACTTACATTCCGACATCTGGGGAAAATGTCTCTTCAAAATCGATTCCTTCAACCTGTGTGTTCCTTTACATACCAATATAGCTTTGTTCCTTGTTATATGTCCACATTCATTCAATTTATTTCCGAAACTCAGTTTGTGCCAATCACATTCTTATTATTTGGTCTTGGAACCAATTCCCAAGTTTCATTCTTCTCTATTTGATCCAATTCTTCATCCATGGCCTTATTCCATAATTCATCCTTGCCGGCCTCCTCAAAATTGTTTGGTTCAATCGTAGATAAGAGTGCTAGGTGAATTTTTTTGGGTGAACGTGTTAGAAATCTTTAATTTGTAAGGATGAGAAATAAATAGAAAAAGGTAACCACAAAACCACTTTTGAAGTTGGGATCTAACCATGGATGCCTCAGAGAGGGATCTCTCTATCTGATTAGCTATGTTCTTCTGAAATTTCAGGCTAGTTATGAAAGTATTGGGATTGGTTTTTAAATTGGTTTTGAAAGAACAACAAGGGAAATCCATTGGGTAATGGAGTCAGAATGAGTTGTAATCAAGTCAGATATACAGGAAATCGTGTAGGGAAATATAGGGACCTAAACTAGATTTTTAGAATTGAGATGGTTTTGAAGAAAAAGGTGAGAGGATCAAACTACACCAGGACAATTAAGAATCCTAGAATTAATCATCAAGTTGAAAACAAGAAGATTATCCTAAGTTGGAAATAGAGTTCATTTTTCAACAAATTATGTTCGTTTACTTCTAAAGGTAATCAAGAAATTAATGAATAACATGTGAAAAATAGAGGAAACGAAAGGACAAAAAAAAAGATACACTTCACTAGTACAAGTGACACGAGAATCCTGCAATTGATGTAATTGTATTACTGAAATTTAATTACATAAATCTCAGGTAGCTGCTTCACATCAATGGATCTACTATCTCCACCTATTCCCCCCTTTTTAAATTCAAATTCATGGCTTAAATAGCCAAAATAATAACTAAATCTTAATATATTTGTGGAAAGAATCAATTCAAATATTAGTACACTAAACTAAAATTGGCTCAATAAGTGCCGAATTTGATGTAGACAAAATCTCCTTCTGTATTGTCAAAAAATATGCATTTGGCTGCCACTAGTCTTTCATATGCCACCAACATCTCGAATGAGATTGAAACAAACTCCACGAAATCTATTTTACTGTCCTCTTATGCTAAGTTCTTTGTCATCTTTCGATTTGAATATCATCACCGAGAGAATAAATTGCAGTTGGAGGTAAGTGGGGGTGGTGGTAATATGGCAGCTGATAGTCAATGGTCATGTGGGAAAATGTAACTAGCTAACAGATAAGAGGTGTGCGGAAAGGTGTAGTGTAGGGAGATAAGGATTGTAGGAAGAAAGGTGAGTTGTGAGGAGAGGAGCTGTGTAGAAGGAGAGGTGAGTGGTGATGGGGAGCGGTGACAGGTGTGTGGTAAAGTAGTGAGGGGAATGGGTGGTATCGGGGTTAGTTTAGGAGGATTTTGGAGGGGGGG
>ML778667.1:335342-346978 GCA_009831015.1 Picea engelmannii | reverse complement strand
GTGATATAAAATATCCAATATTGCCAATCAAAGATTTTATCCAATACCTTAGCTCCTTCATTGTTTTTAAAAAATCTCATAACTAGAGCTTGTAAGGACACTAGAAACTGATTGTCATCTTGATCTTCACAACATAGAGCTTTGGAACCATGAAAAAGAAAAGAGGCACTAGAAATCGATTGGAAATATGAAATGAAAAAATCCTCCACATAGATAGCTATGGGATCATGATAGACATGACCTATTTCTTGATGTTCAAAGTATTCAACAAATTTAAGGTTATGATTGGGTATTGCACATATGCTATCTATATCATCATACAATTTCTTGTTTGACTGCAAATTTTTGGAAGAGCTTTGTAATGAGACTTGAGCTGAACACGACAATGAAGTCGATTGCCTCATCAAGTTTTTATCATATCTATTTGTAGTCTCATAGTTATCTAGTTAGCTAGTGTATCTGAGAGGGGGGGTTGAATCGGTAATAGATCAATTTAATAATTTTTAACTACAAAATGCAAGTGTTATATCAATGTATCATTATCATCTAATAGTTGCAGAGTAAATAAACAATGAACAAATGAGAAATCATACACATACAAAGTACACCGGTGTTTTTACGTGGAAACCCAAAGTGGGAGAAAACCACATAATGTTTTTTCTTATATGTCTTTAAGAATTACATTCATCGAAAGCACAAACTTCCATTTTTTTCTAGCTGCAACTGGAAGGAGGCTCCAACCCCCTAGTTTCTCAGGCTACAACATGAGCGAAGCTCCAACTCCCCAATTCTCTGGCTACAACTAGAAGGAGGCTACAACCCCCTATGTTTTCTAGCTATAATCGGAAGGTGATATAACCACCTGTCATTGCCCCATCCAATCACCCTAGAATATAAGTAGAATTATGGAACCGTTGTCACACTATCACTGTGAGATATACTGTTGTAAACCTGTACCAATCAACTTGCACCAAACAACCTGTAAAAAACTGTACCAATAACATGTTCCAACATGTACCATACATCAACCTGTAGCTCAACATGTACCATAAACAAGTGCATCAACCATGCACCAAACCTGTACAAATAACTTATCACAATAACCTGTCCAAACAAACTATCACAAAAAATTGTCTCATCAATATTATCAACCAAATCAGATCAATCACCAAGACAGATCTCAACGATATGCACAATATTACCAAGATATGCATCAACCAAGCATAACACAACAACTAATAATCATCACCAAGATCAATATGTGCTTCTAATAATATACCAAGACAAGTATGCTATGTCATACATAAACCATGTGTCAACAATACCATTAACAAGTGCCTCCAATAATGTACCAAGTATGTACCAATCAGGCATAAACTACTCATCAACTGTTACTCATCAAGATGTACTAACATCATCAACTATACACCTCATGTATGTGCCAACTCATCAACTACTTGTCTCAGCCATGTACCCATCATGTATCTAAACCAAAATCCCTCATCAATTTAATCATCCAAATATGATTTGTAACTCTTTAATATACCTGGTGTATATGATCACATACTTGCAAACCTTCCTTAACTCTAACAACGAGAGACTAGGATTTTCATCAAACTTTACTTTAGTCTCACATGACTAGTTTTGGATTAGTCAGCATCCCTAACTTGCAATAATCATAACTATGTACTTGTAATAAATAAAGGTCTAAAAATAGTACAAAATTTTCTTCAGTGTCTTTTCTATAATTTCTCTAGGTTGAACTTCTTGAAACCTCCCATAAAAGGAGTTATAGAAAAAATGGCATACCTTGTTGAATTCTGGCTTATTCTAGAGATCAAAGTTGTAGAGAATTCTCCACACCGAATGTTTGCTTTAAATATACGAAAATGGTAAAAAACATACTACAGACTGCAATCTAACCAATAAATTTGGTCTTACTAAATTTGGATATTTTATGGAAAATTTATGACGTTTTTACCTGAAACACTTTTTTTAGACTAGTTTCAGGACTAGCCACAAACCCTATTTTCCACGGAATGTAACTAAAAAAATAAAACGATCCACAAACTAAAATTTTTATCACAACTACATGGATATGTTTCCTCAATGGCCTCCCGATTCAATGGCTTGAATCATTCTAGAAATTTTTTTATTGTGAAAATGGTGAGATGACATGTAAATAACATACCGTAGAAAGCATCATCAAAAGAATTTATCCTCCCTTGAATTTCGTCCTTCTTTAGTTCACCTTCCCTCTAAAACTAAGCTTAGATATCCTTTGGTTACCTCAGTCACTTGTAGATATTCAATATTCTCAAGTGTGATTAAAATGAGAGACCCTTGCCTCTTATTTACACTTTTATGTAGCTTCCTCAAGGGGTTACCTTCTAACCATCTTAAACCACTTTCCTTATTCTAGGGCTAACCCACTTCTAACCACTTGTTCACTTAGTAATTTATCCGTTAAATTTATTATTTAAATAATTTATTTTTTATCCAATTTGACTTACGTTACACTAATCACTTCACTTTATTATTTAAATAATTTCTTCTTTGCAACCACTTTGACTACTTTGACATTTTGGGGCTTCTAGATGACTCATTGTTGTTGGGGAAAAACACCCTACGGACTAGCAAATAGAGTTCAGACTTTGCATGCAGATATGACCGAATAGAAATTACTTTCCACTTTCATCCCTAGATTTCAATCCCCTTTTCTTAGTAAATCCATGGAAAGATCAGCCTACCTTGTTACTGGCATTTGATGTTGATCATCCATTGTGCTTGATTACTTGTTCGAAATACTCCTTCCAAAGATGACCTGCATTCAAGACAAGCAAAAACTATGCATGCATACTACTGATATACTAATGGGTTAGAAATCCAAACATAAACCAATCAAACCATAAAAAGTTCATGAATTGGGACGAGAAAAGCACTTTCTTTATTACTTTGAATGAGTGAACTTACAAAAGTTGAGACAAGCCACCACTCCTTCAACCTAATCCTGGGCTCCTCTTCTTCTGTCCTCCAACTGCTTTGCTTTGAATCTCCTTTGGCATAAGGAAAGGCTAAAGGGTTGGGACAATGAGAATACGTAAATGGGCAGAGTTTCTTTGCTATATTTTTCCTCTCTTTCAAATGGGACCCCTACCCCTTCTTTTATAGGCTAGAAGGAGCTAGGTATTTGGACAAACCCTCGGCCATGCATGGCCAGGAGTTTCAGTTAATTCATCCATAGCTTTTTTTTCCATCGGCAACTTTCCTTTTTTCGTGATTCTGAAGGTCCACACGGGCTGTAGTGGGCCTGCTAGCATGGACACTGTAGATCCACGCAGGCTGTAGTGGGCCAGTTAGCGTGGACTTTTAAAAATGGAGTTTTTAGAAGAGTTGTTCAGTAGTTTTTGGCAAAGAAGGGCTATGAGATTGCTTGATGCCAGGTAAGCATGTCTGGTGCAATTTAGAGTTATAACACTCATGAGGGTTCTCCAACTTCACATGGCCATATCTCTCTCACCGTGAGGAGTTATGTGGCATTCCACTTACCAACAGAAATGGAATGAAATGTATTATCCATATAGAATACTCTTACCTTCAAATATATTAAAACTCATACCATTATACATAAAAAAAACTTGGGTCCATTACCCAAACCTTTGTGCTACCGAAATTCACTACCGTACTTTCTTCAAGGGTTGACATCATAGACAACCATCCGAAATAATATANGAGAGGTATTAGAGGAAAGAAAAGATGTGCAGGCCTAAACCATTAAAAACAACCTACAAATCCATAAGCAGGCTTGGAGTGCGACACTCCAAAGGTACACATGTCAAGCTCTAAGGTGATGTCATAGACAATAAAAGATCCAAATCAAGGGTACTCCATGAGATGTGACCAATGTTCCTCCTCCAAGTTTCCAAGGACTTCAATGATCCTCCTCCAAGCCTCCAAGGATACCAATGCACCTCCTAAGCCATGTACTCCACTGACTCATTTTCCTCTACATGAATGTTGTCATGATACATGCATCCCAAAGTAAACTCCATTCTTCCATGCAAGAATACATGGAATCATGATGTATAGGGCTCAATTACATCCTATTTAATTCCAAATTATCCTCATCAAAAGTAAGGCGCTCTCCAATACTACAATCTCCTCCATGTTGCTAGCATGTATAATTTCACCAATTTATTTGAATCTCTCCAATGCCATGAGTAATATCATGTTGGTATGAATTTTTTTTGTTTTTTTAAAAACCTACAGTCCTCATCTATATAGCGACAAATCATTGTGCAAAATATAGCATTCTCATGGAAACAAAATATTTTCATTTTTGTTTTTCCACGAACATTTGTCTATATAGCGACGAATCAT
Source organism: Picea engelmannii (assembly GCA_009831015.1). NCBI lineage: Eukaryota > Viridiplantae > Streptophyta > Pinopsida > Pinales > Pinaceae > Picea > Picea engelmannii. Next base: position 342,598 of record ML778667.1, on the reverse strand, counting down.
CATGGAAAATATATCATTCTTGTGGCAATAAAAAAACTTTTCATTTATGTTTTTCCACGAACATCTATCTATATAGCGACAAAAAATCATGGAAACTATAGCATTCTCGTGGAAACAAAACATTTCCATTTTTCTTTTCCATGAACATTCGTCTATATAGCAACAAAAAATAATTACAAATATAACATTATTGTGGCAACAAAAACTTTTCATTTGTGTTTTTCCACGATTTTTCATCTATATAGAGATGAAAAATCATGGCAACTATAGAATTCTCATGGCAACATAAAATTTCCATTTGTGTTTTTTCATGAACATTCGTCTATTTAACGACGAAATATCATGGAAAATATAGCATTCTCGTGGAAAAAAAATATATTCATTTGTGTTTTTCCATGATTTTCCGTCTATATAGCGACGAAAAATCATGGCAACAAAAAAATTTCATTTGTGTTTTACCACGATTTTTTGTCTATATAGCGACGAAAAATGATGGCAAATATAGCATTCTCATGGAAACAAAAAAATTTCATTTTTGTTTTTCCATGATTTTTTTTCTATATAGCATCTAACAATCGTGGAAAATATAGCACTCTTGTGGCAACAAAAGCAGATGCTTGTCACTATATAAACAAAGTTTTTTCACTATATAGACGAATGTTTAAAAAAAAAAAAAAACTGCAAGAAATGCTTACCAAATGAATGACATGTGAAAGCCACATTTCGTGGATATTTCCATGATTATTTTTGGGTCATCAATACAGCGACTAAAAAACATCCACGAAAAATAAGACCTGCTTTCGTGGCAAGTTCAACAAAAAAATGTCACAATAGAAACACAAAAATATGGAAAATTTGGTCATATTTAGTTCACAAGAAGATGATTACAAAGAGGATAATACAGTATTTCAACATAAAACATCAATGAAAAAATCATAAACATACAAAAACATAACCCTAAAAGATGAAACGTCAAAAGGTTTGGGGGCCCCGATGTGGTTAGTTGATATGTCAACTTCCTGGGGGTGTAATTTTTGCATACGATTTCTATTTGGGGCACTTAGAAGCTTGTAAGAAAGGTATATCTAAGAAGTACACATTAATAATATCCTGATATTTTCTTTTGGCTATATACTGGGCATTTTTAGGGGAAAAAATTTCATTTAGGGCCTCAAAACAACCTCGAAAATTTGGGACTCGAAAAACTATAGAAATATTGTCAAGATGTGGAACCTTTACGAATTAGTGGAATAGGTGGGTGGGAACCAATATCCACCTGGATCATTCCTCCCCATTAGAAATTAATGGTCCCAATTGTGTCAAGTTCCTCCATCATATGGGAAAAATTCTACTGAATTTGACTCGTGGTTAGCCATTTTCCTTGGTGAGGAAGTTTACCTACTTTGACGACCTGATAGAGTTGGATGTTCTGCTAGTAGGTGCCCTTCGTTTTGGTGTCCATGATCCGATCAATTATTTCCTACTCAATGTATCCAATATTTAGTTTTGTAAGTTCCAAGTTCTTGACCAAGTTCAAAGTGTCCACGAGAGGTGGAAAATATGGTCAAAGGAGTTTCACATTAAATACGGGGTGAAGCCAAGGAAAAGGGGAATACTTAATTCAAAACAATTCTCACCTATATCCTTGGTGATGGTCTAAGGATCATATCATAGTGGGTGTATCTTATGTTGGGGTCCTATGAGGCTCTCTTTATGTGAATGAAACCATACTTTATATCCCACCTGGAACTTGTGTGGTACCCAATGTTGATTGTGTAGTTGCTTGTACTTGGCATTGGATTTCTGTAAAATCTCCTGAACTTGTTGTTGGATGTGTTGGACTCATTCAACAAATTTGGTTTCTCAATCAACCTTGTTATGTGCATGGGAGGACTTTTCTTGTGTAGCTGCAATGGGTATATCTATGTCAATTAGGGCCAATGGATGGAACCCAAAGCACACCTGAAAAGGGTTGTGGCCAATTTAGTTGTGGAGGGATTTGTTGTAGCTATGTTGAATATAAGGAATGCTCTCATCCGATGTGCATGGATGTTTCAAATTTTCCACCCTTAGGATATGAACAATCATCCTGTTGACTACCTCTTTTTTTCCATCGTTGTTTGGGTGGAAGGTGTTAGCACTCCGTAATTTATTAATGCTGTGAAAGAAATGGATAGAGGTAACCAAAAATCCACTTTGGAAGCTGGGATATAGCCCTGTCAGCTTCAGAGAGGGATCTCTCTATGATATTTATATTTTTTTATATTAAAATATTAGTCTAGTTATGATAGGTCGAGGTTTGTTTGTTTGTTTTGAATTGTTTGGTTGGAACAGGGAAAATGGGTCATTGGGAAATGGAGTCATTGGCTTAGTTCAATCAAGGAAGGTTCTACAGGAAACCTTACAAGGAAGGATAGGAACCTTTGTTGGATTCTTAAGGTTGATGATTGATTTGAAAGAAAAGGTGAGGGGATCGGATTATACCAAAGAAATTAAGAATTCTAGAACTAACCCTCATGTAGAAAACATTGAAATTATTCAAATCTAGAATCAAAGTGTACCTCAAAACAAATTATTTTCTTTTCTTTTCTATTGAATAATTTATAATATATGGATAACATATGAGTAATAGTGAAAACATAGATACTCTGAAATATGCACTTCACCAGGATAAGTGACACGAGAATCCTGTAATTGTTGCAACTGTATTACTGAAGTTTGATCAAAGGAGGTTATGTGAGTTGATTTACAATACTATTCCTATCCTTCAACAAGTACCAACCCCTAATACTTAGAAATGAGAAGTATTTATAAAGTCATTTACAAAATATCTTGTTATAACTAATCAGGATTTTTAGGGATATCTAAACTAACATATCTCTAATTACAAAAATATTGGAATGTTTCAGATCTGCTAGGATTTCTGGCATTGTTTTAATGTAATTTGTTGATGATCTCTCTTTGACTTATGCGTATCTATTGGTCCTTGTTGCTGACTATGGCTAATCGTACATTGAAATATGGAATTAATTGATTGTTTGAGACTTGCACATATCTCTCCATCAGGATTTGAATAGATCTGATTTAGGCTTGGAGATGAATACCTTTTTAATGACATTAAATATGCACATAGAGATCCTTGAAACCATTAGCAGATTTTGAGGTGTTTATTGAGGAATGATTTAAGTTTTCTATTCATCCATTGGGGATATCGTGGAGATTAATGTTGAGACTTTTTAGGCACCTGAACTCGTCAATAAATTCTCTTGAACAACACCTGAAACACATCACAATCAAACTTAACTAAACTCATTCCCATACTCACTTGCCTGGAAATCATTCTGAACTGTTAAATTGACAGAATTTATTGAGGATGTTGTTACAGGACAACTAACAATCAATGGTCATGGGGGAAAGGTTTGCAAGTATAAAAACTAGGATACGTGGGGACAAGTGTCATGTATGGAGTGGATGAGTAGAGGGAAGGTGTATTTGGTTACCGAATAGGATATGTGGGGACAAGTGTCAAGTAGGGAGAGGAAGAGTGTAGGCGGGAAGGTGAGTGGTATCAGGGGTGAGAGGGACAGGTTATGCATATTTAAGAGGATGGGGTAGGCGGTAAGTGGTAATAGGAGGGGACAGTGTGAAACAGTGAGGGAGTGCCACATTAGGTGGGACTGCGACAGGGAAAACCACTTTTCGGACCCCCCCCCTCCACCAATAAAGGTAGGTAGGTCGGGGGGGGGGGAAGAAAATGAGGGTCATCGATCGGGGGGATGGATGATGTCATCAGTGGAGATTGGTGTAGATTTTATGCACTACAAGACAACCTGTCTTATCAATTTTCCAACTTTGGTTAAAAGAATATGTGACATAAAACATTAGCAAAAAAAAATTCTTTCTAACTTTTGATCTAAATGTCGATCTGAAACACCAGATATACCACTGGAAATTTGCTCCTGAGCACTATGTCATGAAAACACCTGCAAACTAATCTGAACCAAAATTTTATGCCAAAATATCCCAAAGACCCATACTTTGTTTTGGCCATCAAACTTCAAAAACTAAATCACTGTTTGGATAAACACACTTTTTAGGCTATGACACCTAGTGATTCAGAGGATAAACTTTACCAGTAGATTTCCAAAATAGATAAATGAAAAAACATATTACCTATATTTATAGGACCCTAATAGTGGCTCCAATTGGGGATGTCATCCTCCCAGTGAGGTGCCAAAGAACACCGTAGACTAGTAGCCTGATCCATTGGGATGATCCAAAACAATTTAAATTTATGCCTGTAACCTAAGGTTCGACAACATAGGTATTCCAACAGAGGAAGAACACCTTAAGTAACCACTCACATAACTAGATCAAAGATAAACACACTGATGTTTTCACGTGGTAAAACCCCTACGGGGAAACATCCACGGCCCCAACCAACGCGGCCACTTGGAGCAGTTTATTAATGCAAAAAAAAAGATTACAGAGAGATTTTACAAGAGAGTTTCTCACAATCGATCATCGGAAAATGACCCTCCATGCTCTTTAAATAGAGATCATGGACCAATCGGGTGCTAAGCCATGGATCAATGGTCGTTAATATCGAGGAGAGTATGAACCATCATATCACTCTATGTCGGGAACATATCGTGACCGTCGGATTTCCGAACTACAAATGCATACTAATGCATACTAAAGAAACACACTTTTACCTAATGACATATTAGACCAAGTAGATCTTAACTAACTCCTAAGTGTCTAAATATACTAACATACCCCCTTAAGAACTAACAATAGGAGAAGGAAGGAGGCATTAGAGCCTATCCCCCCTTAATGACAACTTCCTGAACTCCTAACATAGATTGAAGTTTGGAAAACTTCACTTCTGTAAGAGACTTTGTGAAAATGTCTACAACTTGATCTTTTGTAGGGCAAAAGAGCACTTCAATAACTTGATCATGAATGAGCTTTCTGATGAAGTGCATGTGTAGATCAATGTGTTTGCTATGTTGATTTTGAACTTGGTCTTTGGCGATCTTGATGGCACTTTGATTGTCACACCAAAGTATGGTTGGATGCTGGTGCTAGAATACAAACTCTGAAAGTATCTGTCGAAGCCACATGGATTCCTGACTTGCATTTATCGCTTCTTGGTACTCTGCTTCTACTGAAGAAAGTGCAATAGCCTGTTGTTTCTTACAGGCCCAAGTGACAGGTCCTGAACCAAGGCTGAAAACATAACTTGCAGTAGACTTCTGATCATTGGGGTCACTAGCCCAATCTGAATCAGTGAAACCAACCAATAAGGGAGTCCCCACTAAACTGTAATGTATCCCAAACTGAATAGTACCATGAACATAGCGAAGTATCCTTTTAGCTGTTTTCCAATGGCTTTCATGGGGTGTTTGCATATATCGGGAAACAAGACCAACATCAAAGGAAAGATCAGGATGGGTCTGAGTCAAGTATAAGAGGCTACCAACTAATTGATGATACAGGGTGGCACCAACTTCAGGAGAAGTACAAGTGGCAGAAAGCTTGACTCCAGACTGGAAGGGAGAAGGGGTTGGTTTACAATCGTCCATGTGAAAGCGAAAAAGAAGATCACAAGCATACATAGACTAGGAAAGAAAAATTCCTTCATTAGTTTGCAAAACTTGGAGGCCAAGGAAATAGTGCAAAAATCCTAAGTCTGTCATTTCAAATTTCTTCTTATGGCTGGTTTTCACATGGTTTAAAAGTTTTGATTCACTACCAGTATGGATAAGGTCATCAACATAAAGGATAAGGATGATGAGATGGCTTCCTACTTTCTTGGTATAGACATTAGGATCAGAATGGAATCTAGAGAATCTAATGGCAATAAGAAAGATATCCATTTTGGCATACCAAGCTCAAGGAGCTTGCTTGAGACCATAAAGAGATTTCTTGAGGCGACAAACAAGGCTAGAGTCATTCTGGACATAGCCAGGAGGTTGTTCCATGTAGATTTCTTCTTTCAAATCGCCATGCAAGAAGGCAGATTGAACATCCATTTGATGGACCTCCCATTTATGTGAGGCGGCAAGGGCAAGAACAAGGAGGATGGAATTCATTTTGGTTATAAGGGCAAAGGTTTCATTATAGTCAATCACTTCAACTTGGGAAAATACTTTGGAAACTAATCAAGCCTTGTGTCTTTCAATACTTTCATCTGATGCATACTTAGTTCGGTATACCCATTTGCATCTAACAAGTTTTCTTCCTTTTGGAAGAGGTACAAGATCCCAAGTATCGTTTTCCATTAAATAATGATACTCTTCATTCATTGTTGTATCCCAATCTGGATGACCTGAAGCTTCTGCAAATGTCTCTGGATCATGATTTTTTGAAACTTGAGCCAAAAGAGAAGAGGTTCACTGGAACTGTGAACATGTCCGATGCTGATCTGAAGGATCACCGACAAGATCACCAGCTTGTTCTCGTGTTGAACAGACCCATCTAGGAAGCGGTGGAACTGGTGCTTGTTCAGGTTCAAAGGACTCATATGGAGGAATGTCAGCAGGTGGAGGTGGATTTTCATCCTCACTTTCATCATCTGAAGAAGAATCCAGAATAGGAATAGAAGAAGGCACAACTGTCGAAGGTGGATTGCAGGCCAAAGAAGGCACAACCACCGAATTAGGCTCGCAGGCCAAGAGATTTTCATCAAATTTAACATCTCTTCTAAGAATAATTTCATTACAATGTGGTTGAAGAAGTCTATAACCTTTGACATCTTCAGAATAACCAACAAATATACACTTCTCACTTATAGGCTGCAATGCTTTCCTTTTCTCATCAGGAATGTGAGTCCATGCTATACTGCCAAATACATGGAAGTCACTTACATCTAGTTTAATTTTAGTCCAAGCTTCTTCTTTTGTTATATTTTTAAGAGCCTTTGTGGGAGTGCGATTGACTATGTAATTTGCATAGTTGATTGCTTCTGCCCAATACTGTAGACTTAATCCCTTAGATTGGATCATATAATTAGCCATTTCTTTTAATGTGCAGTTCTTTCTCTCAGCAACACCATTTTGTTGTGGTGTATATGGAATAGTGTGTTGCATTTGGATGCCCTTTGTAGTACAATAGCTTGTAAAATTATTGTTCACATATTCGCCTCCATTATCTGTTCTTAACCTTTGAATTTGATGTCCAGATTGCTTTTCTACAAGGGCCTTGTAGGCCAAAAACTTGTCAAAAACTTCACTCTTGAGTTTTAAGAAGTA
>ML778667.1:301468-333591 GCA_009831015.1 Picea engelmannii | reverse complement strand
TTATACTTGAAGTGAAATGCACTTTACAATTTTTAGCATGAACTTTTTCAAAAAAAGTAACAAAAGAGAGACTTGAACTCAAGACCTCTTTCTTAATAAGGCAAGTTTTAACCAAATGGTCTAGCAAAACATATTGTAATGTTTAGAAGGAGTATTGGGGTTGTTTTTGTTGTTGTTGTTGTTGTTGTTGATGGCCTTGGAGAGCATGTTCCAAAAAAACTCTTTTCACACAAGAAAAAAATTTCGCTTCTCGATGACAACAAGGGTTAAATCTCGGTTAGCTTACCCGGAAGATGCACCTTTTCCTATCTGTTTCTGATTTGCCGAGATCGCACAAGGAACGGGGAAAAGAGCATACATAGATATAAAAGAGTAGCAGCCTAGAAATAAAAAAATACAAATCGAAATAAAATCAAAACTTTGCAAAAATTTAAAAAAAATGCGTATTCAGACTTTATTCCTCCGAATCTGACTGTAATGGTCGTATCTTGGGCAAACGGAAACATTTTCGAGTGAAACAAAAAGTGTTCCTGAATGAAACGAGTTCTCTGGACACAATGGAATAGTCCTCTCAGCCCAAAAATGTATGTAAATGACAGAAAATGGAGATGAGGCAACTCAGCTTCATGATCTCAATCTACAACAGGAGCGGGTCTTCAAACAGACTCTGATACCATGTTTGACAACACAGGTATTCCAACAGAGGATGAACACCTTCAGTAACCACTCACATAACTAGATCAAAGATCAACACACCGATATTTTCATGTGGTAAAACCCCTACGGGGAAACATCCATAGCCCCAGCCAACGCGGCCACTTGGAGCAATTTATTAATGCAAAGAAAAAGATTACAGAGAGATTTTACAAGAGAGTTTCTCACAAATGATCATCGGAAAATGACCTTCCATGCTCTTTAAGTAGAGATCATGGACCAATCAGGTGTTAAGCCACGGATCAATGGCCATTAAGATCGAGGAGAGTATGAACTGTCAGATCACTCTACGTCAGGAACATATTGTCACCGTCGGATTTCCTAACTACAAATGCATACTAATGCATACTAAAGAAACACACTTTTAACTAACGACATATTAGACCAAGTAGATGTTAACTAACTCCTAAGTGTCTAAATATCCTAGCAACTGAAACTGAATGTTAACCACATCTACTACGAATTTGAACTAAAACCTCACGATGAAAACTGAAACCAAATTGAAAAATTCTTGACTGACAAGCTTATTTGCACATTCCTACCCTAATCTGCTAGAAATTGTTGCTTAATCAGGTAATACAAAAAATTCAGTACAATCATTCAAGTAGATGATCCAATAATAAATATTCTTGATTAAGCTTGAACAAAATCAAAACTGAATAATGTATTGAAAATGACCCCTGATAACAAATTTGATCTTTATAGTGAAAACATGTCCAAGTGTTCCAACTGAAAAACTCCTCCATATAGGTCGTTACCGGATCATAAAAATCATGTATGTGAAGGTTTGTTTGTTGATCTCTAATATCAAAGGGAAAAGGTAGCCATGTGCAATATTTCTTCTGTTGACATAAAAATCCACAAGGAAGACTCGAAAATCAAAGGATTTGAGGTGTTTCCTGACCTCCTAAAGCTTTGAGCTCTCTTTCAATATCTTTGGCAAACTCATCCAAAAACTGAATCTTGGATTTTGAGCCACATTTACATGATTTTAGATAAGAATACAAACATGCAAAAAAATTCTCATCATCTCCATCATCAATGCACATATTGTTCCATTCCATAAAGCTTTGAATGGAAGGAGAGTCTTCCTCAAACTATGTCCCCTCCATCCATGTTTCCATAAAGACAATCCAGAAAGTTGTAATAGTTCTAATAGATCTAGCAGAAAAACCTTTAGCCCAACTTTTACACTTTCCTTTGAACGAATCATGAAACAATCTAAGGAAAACATCTTCATGTTTGACTCTAACAAGCTCAGTGAAATCATGAAAATTTGATAAATGTTTCCAAGTCAAACTCAGATCATCTCCATTAAATTTTGGACCATTTCTCAAAAAGTATTCATCCTTGGGTAAAGGATTTGGGAAACCATAAATCTGAGAAAAATCTAAACATGCATACCTTGAAATGGTAGTATCATCTTTTGTGTTCTTCATTATCCCATTGGAGTCATTAATGAATGCCTCAAGCGATGAATCTTTATAGCAGTGGATTCGCCATGATATTCTTTCATCTGGATATAATTGAGAATGGAATCGCTAGGTGGATTATTTCATCCTTCCTATGTTTGATCACTATCCACCATCAATAATTAGATCTTAAAATTGATACTCTTTCCTAAGGAAGAGTTACCTTTCATTCCCCAGTATGGTCACCACTATGTTAGCACTCTGTAATTTCTTAAGGTTGTGAAAGAAATGGACAGAGGTAACCAAAAACTAAATTTGGAAGCTGGGATCTATCCCTTCCAGCTTCAGAGAGGGATATCTCTATGAGATTTAGATTTTTTTATATTAAAATATTAGGCTAGTTATGATAGGTCGACGTTTGTTTTTTTGTTTTGAATTTTTGGGTTGGAACAAGGAAAATGGGTGATTGGGCAATGGAGTCATTGGCTTATTTCAATAAAGGAAGGTTCTACAGGAAACCTTATAGGGAAGGATAGGAAACTTTGTTGGGTTCTTAAGTTTGATGAGTGATTTGCAATAAAAGGTGAGGGGATGGGATTATACCAGAGAAATTAAGAATTCTAGAACTAACCCTCAAGTAGAAAACATTGAAATTGTTCAAAAACAGAATTAGAGTGTAACTCAAAACAAATTATGTTCTTTTATTTTCTATTGAATAATTCAGAATCTATGGATAACATTTGAATAAAAGTGAAAACATAGATACAAAGACATATGCACTTCACCGACATAAGTGACACGGGAATCTTGTAATTGCTACAACTGTATTACTAAAGTTTGATCAAAGGAGGTTATGTGAGTTGCTTTGCAATACTAGTCCTATCCTTCAACAATTCCCAACCCCTCATACTTTGAAATGAGAAGTATTTATAAATTCATTTACAAAATAGCGTGTTATAACTCATCAAGATTTATTTTAGAGATATCTAAACTAACATATCTCTAATTATAAAAATATCAGAATGTTTTAGATCTACTAGGATTTCTCGCACTATTTTGATGTAAGATGTTGATGATCCTTTGAGTTATGTGTATGTGTTGGTCCTTGTTGCTGACCATGGCTACTCGTACATTGAAATCTAGAATTAATTGATTGACTGAGTGCACAAATATCTCCATTGGGATTTGAATAAATCTTCTTCCCGCTTGGAGATGAATACCTTTTTAATGCCATTAAATATGCACACAGAGATCCTTGGAACCATTAGCATATTTTGAGGTGTTTATTGAGGAATGATTTGATTTTTTGATTCATCCATTGGGGATATCATGGAGATTAATTTTGAGACTTTTAGGAGCTTGAACTCGTCAATATCTTCTCTTGAACAACACCTGAAACACATCACAATCAAACTTCAATGAACTCATTCCCATACTCACATGCCTGGAAATCATTCTAGACTGTAAGATTGAGAGAATTGATTGAGGACTTTGTTACAGGAAAACTAACGGTCAACGATCATGGAGGAAAGGTTTGCAAGGATAATGGATAGGAGACATTGGGACAAGTGTCATGTAGGAATAGGATGAGTAGAGGGAAGGAAGAGTAGAAGGGAAGGTGATTGGTATCAGGGGTGAGAGGAATAGGTTAGGTGGATTTCAGAGGGGGGGTAGGCGGTAAGTGGTAATAGGAGGGGGCGGTGGTGAAAACGTGAGGGAGTGCCACATTAGGTGGGACCATGATGGGGAAAACCACTTTTCATACACCCCCTCTGCCAATATAGGTAGGTAGGTCGTGTGAGGGAGAAATAAAATGAGGGTCGTCAATTAGGGGGATGGAATATGCCATTAGTGGAGACTGGCATGGATTTTATGTGCTACAAGACAACATGTATTGTCAATTTTCCAACTTTGGTTAAAAACATATGCACCATAAAACATTAGCAAAATTCTAAAGTTTGATCTAGATGTCGGTCTAAAATACCAAATATACCATTGGCAAGTTGCTCCTAAGAACTATGTCCTGAAAACACCTGCAGCTTGATCTGGACCAAAATTTTATGCCAAAATCTCCCAAAGACCCATACTTTGTTTTGGCCATCAAACTTCAAAAACTAAATCACTGTTTGGATAAACACAATTTTTAGTCTATGACACCTAGTGATTCATAGGATAAACTTTACCATCATATTTCCAAAATAGTTAACTAAACAAACAGATTACCTATATTTATAGGACCCTAATAGAAGGAAGTCGATTTGGTCAACTTGGTGTCCATCATCGACCATAGGTTGGAATATAAAGTACTTAGGAACCTACTTTCTCAATATAAAATAATGGTCTATGGGAGCTCAAAATGAACCTAAACACACTCAAATAAGATCTTATAATTGGCCTCAATTTTGATGCTCTTCTTGAAGGGTGTCAAAACTAGCATATTAGAGAATCGATCATCAACCACAAAGACACAGTCATTACCATGCTTGGTTGAAGTTACAATATACATGTAATCCACGGAGATGAAATCCCAAGGATCAGGAGTAGGAAGAGGGGAATATAGTCCCTATTTATTAATTTATGGTTTGGATATGGCACATGTAGTGTAGGATTGGATATACTTGTTGACATATTGTTAAAGCTTTAGCCAATAAAAATGATTTTGTATTACTATCATTTTGTATCCACACTAAAGTATCTTACTTCCTGATTGTAATGAGATTCCCAAATAATATTTTCACACTATCTTGAAGGAACACAGAGTTGGATCGTATAGAATAGATTCCTTCCTGGAGAAGAAATTGTGGAACTATTTTTCATGTGCTCAATGTTTGATAGGTAGCAATAAAGTCAGAGTCACTATTGTATAATTTTGTCCACCCAGAGATCTCATGCCCATAGGAGTTAAGAAATGTCGTTATCACCACAACCAGGGGTCAACTGAGGAAATCTACAGCATGGTTGGTGGCACCCTTCTTATACTTTATGTTCAAGTGTAATTGCATCAGGTACATCGAGCACTTTTGATGGTGGTCATTATGAAAATTTCCTTGTGTTGATGAACATATCCTCACCATCACAATAAAACGAACATACCCTTATCATCTCACTTCGACAAACATAGCCTTTTCATTGCAATGTGATGAACATAGGCTCATTGTCATAATGTGACGCAAATATTATTTCATCACAAGGTGACGGAAATATCATGTGATGAACATAGAATCATCGTCACAATGTGATGCAAATATCCTTTTGTCACAATGTGATGAAAATATCATTTTTTCACAATGTGACGTAAATATAATGCGATGAACATAAATGTTACGGACATACCCTTTTCATCGCACTATGATGAACATAGTCTTGTTATTGTTATGTCATGATCATAGTCTTTTCATCGCAATCTGACGCAAATATCCTTTCATCGCAATGTGATGCAAATATCGTGTTGTCACAATGTGATGAACATACCCCTGTTGTAGCAATGTGACAAACATTTCCTTGTCATTGTAATGTGACGAAAATAGACTTGTCATTGCAATGTGATGAACATAGACTCGTCATCATAATGTGACAGAATTATCCTTGCATCGTAATGTGAGGAAAATATCCTATGACAAACATAGCCCCATCATCGTAATGTGACAAACATACCCTTATCATCGCACTCTTGTGAACAACCAAAGAGGGTATACACTCTATGATTTATGTGTGGTGTACTTAAATGTCCTTATAACAATAATAAATCATCATCAATTCTAAAGTATAATTTATCATCTACAAATTTCAAGTTGATTTGGTATCAATGTCTTTAGAACAAGTAACATCATCATCTGTAAAGTTAAAGATGATTTTCTATAAATTTCCTAAGAACAAGTATGATTTTAAGTTTCCTTCTATGTAATACATCACATCAGTTCAAATTTCATATTTTTGTGACAAAGGAAACATTTCGTTAGATTAAAAAAAAAAAACTTTACCAAAGCTTCCCTTTTGTAATATGTCAAACATAAACCAACCTTGTTATTTGAAAAACATAACCGGAGCTTCCAATCTGATGAACACAATCGAATGTTGCAACATGAGGAACATATTAATGATGTAATGTGATGAACATATTAGTGTCACAATCTGACAAACATAATCACAACACAATGTGATGAAAATTAAATTGTCATCGCAATTTGATGAACATAGCCCTGTCATCGCAATGTGACATACATATCCATATTGTCGGGGTGTGACAAACATAGCCTCATTGTCGCAATGTGATGAAAATATCCTCATCACTGCAATGGGATACAAATATCCCAATGTCATATTGTGAGAAATATTTCCAAATGTCATTATGTTACAACATTAAAGTATAACTATTTAAGAATTAAGGTATAATAGATTATTTAAATATTAAATACATTATAGTAATAAAGTCATTACAATGCATTATTTAATGCATTTATACAATGCAATGCATTATTTAATGCATTTATACAATGCAATGCATTATTTAATGCATTGCATTATTTAAAGTTTTAAAGTTTAATTATTTAAGAAAATAATTTATCCTCCCTTGAATTTCGGCCTTCTTTACTTCACCTTCCCTTTGAAATTTGGCTTAGATGTCCTTTGGTTACCCCAGTCACTTCTAGATATTAAATATTCTCAAGTGTGATTAAAATGAGAAACCCTTGCCTCTTATTTATACTTTTATGTAGATTCCTCAAGGGGTTACCTTCTAACCATCTTAAACCACTTTCCTTATTTTAGGGCTAACCCACTTCTAACCACTTGTCGACTTAGTAATTTCTCCATTAAATTTATTATTTAAATAATTTATTTTGTATCCATTTTGAGTTATAGTAAACTCATCACTTCACTTTATTATTTAAATAATTTCTTCTTTGCAAACACTTTGACTACTTTGACCTTTTAGGGCTTCTAGATGACTCATGAGGCTTCTCCAACTTCACATGGCCATAACTCTCTAACCGTGAGGAGTTATGTGACGTTCGACATACAGCAGGAAATGGCACGACATTTACTATCCATATAGAATAGTCTTAAGTTCAAATATATTAAAACTCATACCATTATACATCAAACAATCTTGGGTCCATTACTCAAACCTTTGTGCTACCATAATTCGCTATCGGACTTTCTTCAAGGGTTGACATCAATGACAACCAGCCCAAATAATCAACAATATCCCCCTTTGGCATTGATGGAAACACTCTGATGCAATATTGAAGTCATATAATTCATTCTCCCCATGTGACCATCGCTCCCCATGTAACCATGACTCTGTGCTCTACATCTGATAAATCTCTCCCCCTTTGTCATCAATGTCAAAGGCATATTTCCATCTGGGGTTGCTCCCCCTAAGGATACTCACCCTCACTGAAATCTTCCTAAAACTTATCTCCCAACCTAAATTTTCCTCTTTATGGTGCTTCCTCGTGTACATATAAGACATATAAGATAAGCATTCAAAAGCATTCATTTTGGAGTAGAAATTACTCCGAGTCTTTGGAAAAGATTCTCAAAGGATTTATTTGGAAGCAGTTTTGTAAAGATGTCTACCACTTGTTCTTTTGTGCCCACATATTCAAATCTGATGTTCTTCTCTGCAACTTGTTCTTGTAGAAAGTGATACTTCATTGGAATGTGTTTCGTATTGGAGTGCATCACCAGGTTCTTTGAGATACTGATGGCACTTTTCTTATTAAAATAGATTGGAATAGGCTCATCGTACTCAACCTGTATATCTGTCAAAGTCTATTTCATCCATAGAACCTGTGTACAACATGTTGCTACTGCAATATACTCTACTTCTATTGTAGATAAAGATATTGATGATTGTTTCTTGCTTAGCCAAGATACTAAACACTCACCCAGGTAGAACATTGCTCCACTGGTGCTTCATTAGTCATCAATGCAACCTGCCCAATCTGCATCTATGTAGGAAATAAGTGGTAGATACTTTCCTTTTGGATACCATAATCCAAACTCTTTTGTTCCTTTGAGATATTTGAAAATCCTTTTCACTGTTAAGACATGCGATTCCTTTGGTGTTGCTTGAAATAGTGCCACATGTACAACTGCCTACATTACATCTGGTCTATATGTTGTCACATATAGTAAGATACCAATCATTGACTTGTATTTCCTCTGTTCTATAGACTTTGAATCATCATCTTTTCTCAACTTGCAACTGGTTTGCATAGGAGTGGTAACTAGTTTTCAATCTTCCATTCCAAACTTCTTTAGCATTTCTCTTATATACTTAGTTTGAGAAATAAAAATCCCTTAGTTTCTTTGATGTATCTGAAGATCCAGAAAGAAGGATAGTTCTCCAAGTAATGACAATTGAAATTCATTCTGCATATCCTTGGAAACTTGATGGCTTAACCTGTCATCAATACTTCCAAACATATCATCAACATAAACTTCAATAATAAAATACCATCTTTAGTTAACTTGATGTAGAGGTTGTTGTCTGCACTTCCTTTTCTGAACCCTTCCTTCTATATATATTTATCTAGTCTAGAGTACCATTCCCTAGGATCTTGTTTTAGACCATACAATGCCTTCTTCAATTTACACACATAATCTGTGTTCTCTAACAACTGAAATCCTTCTGGTTGTTCAATGTAGACTTCTTCTTCAAGTTCCCCATTTAGAAAAGATGATTTCACGTCCATATAATACACTTTAATATTCTTGGAGGATGCATAAGCTAAGAGAAATTAGATTGCTTCCATTCTGACATCTGGGGAAAATGTCTTTTCAAAGTTGATTCCTTCAACCTGTGTGTTCCTTTACATACCAAGCTAGATTTGTTCCTTGTAACATGTCTATCTTCATTCAATTTATTTCTGAAAACCCAGTTTGTGCCAATAAAATTCTTATTCTTTGGTATTGAGACCAATTCCCAAGTGTAATTCCTCTCTATTTGATCCAATTCTTCATCCATGGCCTTATTCTAGAATTGATCCTTGCTGGCCTCTTCAAAACTGTTTGGTTCAATTGTAGATAAGAGTGCTAGGTGCATTTTTTTGGGTGAATGTGTTAGAACTCTGTAATTTCTAAGGACAAGAAATAAATAGATAGAGGTAAGCAAAAATCCACTTTTGAAGATGGGATCTAGATATGCCTACCTCAGAGATGGATCTCTCTATCTGATTAGCTATGTTCTTATGAAATTTTAGGCTAGTTATGAAAGTACTCGGTTTGGTTTTTAAATTTGTTTGGAAAGAACAAAAAGGGAAATCTATTGGGTAATGGACTCGGGTTGAGTTGCAGTCAAGTTACATCTACAGGGAACCCTGCAAGGAAAGATAGGCACCAAAACTGGATTTTTAGAATTGAGATGGTTTTGAAGAAAAAGGTGAGAGGATTGGAATACACCAAGACAATTAAGAATCCTGGAATTAATCATCAAATTGAAAACATAAATATTATCCTAAGCCAGAAAGAGAGTGCATTTTTCAAAAAATTATGTTCGTTTACTTCTAAAGGTAATCAAGAAATTGACGAATAACATGTGAAAAACAGAGGAAACAAAAGGACAAAAACAAAGATACACTTCACCAATACAAGTGAGATGAGAATCCTACAATTGCTGCAACTGTATTACTAAACTTTAATTAAATAAATCTCAGGTAGATGCTTCACATCAATGGATCTACTATCTCCACCTGTTCCCCCCTTTTTAATTACAAATTCATGTCTTAAATAGCCAAAATAATAACTAAATCTTCATAGTTTTGTGGAAAGAATCAATTAAAATCTTAATACACTAAACTAAAATTGGTTCAATAAGTGTCGAATTTGATGTAGACAAAATCTCCTTCTTTCTTGTCAACAAATATCCATTTGGATGCCACTTGTCTTCCATATGCCACCAACATCTGGAATGAGATTGAAATAGACTCCAAACAAATTGTTCTACTATCCTCTTATGTTGATTTATTTTTCATCTGTCGATTTGAATATCTTCACCGAGAGAATAAATTACAGTTGAAGGTAAGTGCAGGTGGTGGTAATCTGATAGCTAACGGTGAATAGCCACGTGGGAAAATGTAACTGGATAAAACATAATAGGTGTGGGGACAGGTGTAGTGCAGTGAGAGAAGGATTGTAGGCGGAAAGGTGAGTGGTAGGGATAAGCGGGATGGTGAGCTGTGAGGAGAGGAGGTGTGTAGGTGGAGACGTGAGTGGTTATGGGGGTGCATTGACTAGTGTGCGATAAAGTAGCGAGGGGAATGGGTGGTATCGAGGTTAGGTTAGGTGGATTTCAGGGGAGGGGGGGTCAACGATTTATGGGAATAGAAGGGGGGGTGTGAAACACTGAGTATGCGCCACATTAGGTGGGACCACGATGCGGAAAACTACTTTTCGGACCCCCCCTCCACCAATAAAGGTAGGTAGGTAGCGGGGGGGCAAGGGGTTTGGGGGAGAAAACAAATGAGGGTTTTTTATTCTTCAAATGGACGATGTCGCTGGAGGAGATGTGCGTGGGATCTATGCACTACAAAACAAAATTCCTGACTTTGGTTAAAACATATATGCACCATAAAACCTTTAGCAAGATAATTTTCTTTCGAATATTTTTCTCTGGATGTTAGTCTAAAGCACCCGAAAAATAAATGCAACCTATTCTGAGATGAATATGCAAAAATCTCTCACATATCCAAATTATGTTTTGGCCATCATGCTTGAAAAACAACATCATTGTTTGGATAAAAAAAAAAAAATAGTCTATGACACCTAGTGATTCATAAGATAAATCTTACCCAAAGGTTTACAAAATAGATAAATGAATAAATAGATTACGTATAATTTATAAGACCCTAACAGTGGCTCCAATTGGGGATGTTGGCCCCCTGCAGGGTAGCAAAGAATCGTGGATCTCTGAATTTTCACAACAGTGCCTTGGTCATTGGGATGATGCCAAAATATGCAACATGTTCTATCTTGAATCCTTAGTGGCTGAAATTCAACTGAAATTCAACCAAAAAGTTGATATGTGTACCAAAATTGGAACTTAAACTGAAAATATGTTTGAAAAATGCTCATAGCACTAAGCTTATTTGCACACTGAAAATATGACTGTTGAAAAGATGCTTACCTAGTAAGCTTATTTATATATACAATCCTATTCTAACATTGAATGCTTTACTTCAAGTGATATAAAATATCCAATATAGCCAATCAAATATTTGATCCAATACCTTAGCTCCTTCATTGTTTTTAACAAAACTCAGAACTTGAGCTTGTAAGGACACTAGAAGCTGATTGCCAGCTTGATCTTCACAACAAACAGCTTTGGAACCATGAAAATCAAAAGAGGCACTAGAAATTGATTGAAAATCTGAAGTGAAAAAAATCCTCCATATAGATAGCTATGGGATCATGATAGACATGAACTATTTCTTGATGTTCAAAGTATTCAATAAATTTAAGGTTATGATTGGATATTGCACATATGCTATCTATATCATCATACAATTTCTTATTTGACTATAAATTTTTGGAAGAGCTTTCTAATGAGACTTCGACTGAACAAGAAAATGAAGTATGTTGCCTGATCAATTGTTTATCATATCTATTTGTAGGCTCATATTTAGCTAGTTAGATAGTGTATCTAAGAGGGGGCTTGAATAAGTAATAGAGCAATTTAATCATTTTTAACCACAAAATGCAAGTGTTATATCAATGTATCATTATCATCCAATAGTTGTAGAGTAAATAAACAATGAACAAATGATAAATCATACACATACACAATACACCAATGGTTTTACTTGGAAATCCAAAGTGGGAGAAAACCACATAATGATTTTTCTTATATGTCCAAGAATTACATTCATTGGAAGCACAAACTTCCTTTGTTTTCCAGATGCAACTGTAAGGAGGCTCCAACCCCTTGATTTCTCAGGCTACAACATGAGTGAAGATCCAACTCCCTAATTCTCTGGATACAAATAGAAGGAGGCTACACCCCCCTATATTCTCCATCTACAACCGGAAGATGGCTATAACCACATGTCCTTGCCCCGTCCAATATCCCTAAAATATAAGTAGAATGATGGAACCACTGTCACACTATCACTATGAGATATATTGTTGTATACCTATACCAATCAACCTGCACCAAACAACCTATAACAACGTTTACCAATAATATGTTCCAACATGTGTCGTACATCAACCTGTACCTCAACATGTACCATAAACAAGTGCATCAATCTTGCACCAAGCCTGTACAAATAACCTATCATGATAACCTGTCCAAAAACCTATCACAACAAACTCTCTCATAAATATTTTCAACCAAATCAGATCTACTCACCAAGATCAATCACCAAGAAAACTCTCAACCATATGCACAATATCACCAATATGTTCATCAACCAAGAATAACACAACAACTCATAATCATCACCAAGATCAATATGTTCTTCTAATAATATACCAAGACAAGTATGCTACTTCATCCATAAACCATGTGTCAACAATACCACTAAGGAGTGCCTCCAATCATGTACCAAATATGTACCAACCATGCATGAACTACTCATCAACTATGACTCATCAAGATGTACCAAAATCATTAACTATACACCTCATCTATGCGTCAACTCATCAACTACTTGTCTCAACCATGTACCCAACATGTATCTCAATCAAAATCCGTCATCAATTTAATCGTCCAAATATGATTTGTAAATTTGTAATAGACTTGGTGTTTATGATCACATACCTGCAAACCTTACTTAATTTTAACAATAAGAGACTAGCATTTTCATCAAACGTTACTTTAGTCTCACATGACTAGTTTTGGATTAGTCAACAAACCTAACTTGCAATAATCCTAACTATGTACCTGTAATGAACAAAGGTCTAAAACAATACATAATGTTGTTCAATGTCTTTTCTACAATTTCTCCAGGTTTCACTTCTTGGAACCTCCCAGAAAAGGAGTTATATAAAAAATGTCATACCTTGTTGAATTTTGGGTTATTCTAGAGATCAAAGTTGAAGAGAATTCTTCACACGAAATATTTTCTTTATAGATATGAAAATGGTAAAAAACATACTACAGACTATACTATAACCAATACATTAGGTATTGATGAATTTGGATCTTTTATGAATAATTTATGACCTTTGTACCCGAAACACTTCTTTTAGACTAGTTTCAAGACTAGACACAAACCATATTTTCCATGGAGTGTAACTCCAAAAATACAATGACCCACAAGCTGAATTTTTTTATCACAACTACATGGATATGTTTCCTCAACGACCTCCCTATTTAGTGGTATGAATGATTCTATAAATTTTTTTTTTTTGAAAATGGTGAGATGACATGTAAATAACATACCTTAGAAAGCTTCATCAAAAGAATCTATCCTCCCTTGAATTTCGGCCTTCTTTACTTCACCTTCCCTATGAAATTAGGCTTAGATATCCTTTCATTACCTCATTCACTTGTATATATTCAATATTTCCAAGTGTGATTAAAATGTGGTTTCAACCCTCCTTCAGTGTGTTGGGTATGTGTTTTATTCTTTGCATGTGTGTGTGTGGATGTGTTAGATATGACAACTGCCTTTGACGACCCCTCATACTAGTTTTAGCGGATTTTGCTATTTTTAGCGGATTTTTCTATTTTTAGTGGTTTACTAAAAATAATCTCGGTTTTAGGGATTAGGGTTTTGGTATCTACAGAATACCTAAAAACATTGTATATATTGTATAGTGAATGGTGAAATTCGACATAATGAATATAAGAAAGGTTTTCTCGGTTGAGGGTTTCCGGTATAAATCTTTGTGCACTATGTGAATGAGCCATTGATTAATTTTTGTTTTTCCTAAGAATCTATATGCATTGTTTTACTTCGTAGGTTTAAAACTTACATGTGGTATCAGAGCTCGTTTTTGGCTTCAGAGGGACGACTTTATTGTTGAGGGTTTGGCTCGGTATTGATAGATCAAGCTTATCTTGGGTCTATGATAAACCTAGGTTTAGTGGGACCTTTCGCAGTGGTGATTTCAATGCAGAAAGAGGAATGGAAAGCTCTTCTAGAATTGAGATAGATAATTTCAACAGCAAAAACTTTGAGCTATGGAAGCTGAAGATGGAGGACCTTCTTGTAGACAAAGAACAATGGATCAATGTGGATCCTGGTACATAGCCTACTAGTACATCGTCTACTAGCACACAAGCTACTAGTACACAACCTACCAGTACACCACCTATTGGTATGTCGAAGGAATATTGGCAGAAGTTGGACAGAAGATAAAGGAGTACTATTCGAATCTGCCTGGCATATTCGATTTTGTTGAATGTCTCGAAAGAATCTAAAACCAAGGAACTATGGTATAAGGTGGGGAATTTGTATCAATCAAAGTCCCTAGTAAACAAGTTGTTTCTTCGAAAGAAGTTGTATCACCTTAGGATGGAAGATGGAGATTCTGTGACAGAACATGTAAATGCCTTTAATACTCTGGTAAGTCAACTTGTCTCTGTTAATATTATGATTGCAGAATAAGATAAGTGTATTACTTTGTTATGTTATTTTCCAGACTCTTGGTATAATCTGGTTGTAACAATTGGTAGTACCACTCAGTGTACATTGAAGTATGAGGATGTAGTTTCATCCTTGTTATCTGAATATATGAGGTAGAAAAGCATGGATAGTCATAGCACATATGCTTTATTTGCAAGAGGTCATACCCAAGACAGGAACCCTGGTAAACCTTCGGGGTGGAGATCCAAATCTATAGGTAGATCTAAGACTCTGGGAAAATCTTTGAGGAAATGTTGGAAGTGTGGTAAAACAAGGAATTATAAGAAAGATTGGAAGTCTAAGAAGGTTGATAAACCAAAGGGATCTGATAGTACCTCTTCCATAGAGGCGAAAACCTCCACTGAAGAAGGAGGTGATGTTTACCTGGCATCTACAAGTACACATGCAAACAGTGATGTATGGTTAATTGACTCAGGTGTGTCATACCATATGACTCCTCACAGGGAGTGGTTCTCTGAATATGAAAAATACAATGGTGGTGATGTATTCCTAGGAGATGACTCAACAACAAAAATCTTGGGGCGTGGAAGGGTTAAGTTTCTTCTAAAAGATGGAAGGATTAGAGCTCTCCCTAGGTTTCTGCACATTCCAAAACTATCCAAGAGCCTAATATCTGTAAGCAATATGGATGATGCAGGAGTGGATACTGTATTTGGAAAGAACACTTGCAAGATGGAACGAGGAGCAATGGTGTTGATGAGGGGAGTTCGGTGTGGAACTCTATACAAGTTGTTGGGAAGAACTTATACTAATGGGTGTAACAGTTCTGTTGTCCTTGAGTAGAAAAATAAAGAAGACAAGACCAATATCGTCCCTGAAACGAAGACCATGCTGTGGCATCAAAGACTGGGGCATATTGGAGAAAAGGGCCTTCGAACACTACATGGTAAAGGCATGGTTGGAGGTATGTGTAATTGAACTCTGGATTTTGATTTCTATGAACATTGCATATATGGTCAACATAATAGAGTAAGATTCCCATCTGGTGCTACAAGAGCAAAGGGGATCTTAGAGTTGATACACAGTGATGTGTTTGGACCTATTCTTGTTCCATCCCTAGGTAAATCTGTTTATTATGTTTCATTCATAGATGATTTTTCAAGGAACACATGGATTTATTTTCTTAGAAAGAAATCTGAGGTATTTGATAAATTTAAAGAGTTTAAGGCTCTGGTAGAAAATCAGATAGAGAAGAAAATAAAGGTATTGAGAACAGAGAATGGTGGAGAATTCTGCGAAAATGAATTCAAAGAATTCTGTAAGAAGTGTGGTATAGCAATGCATAAGACTACTCCATACACTCCTCAGCAGAATGGAGTTGCAGAAAGGATGAACATGACACTGATGGAAAAATCAAGGAGCATGCTCAGCGATGCCAAGTTAGGACAAGAATTATGGGCAGAGGCAATGGGTACAACATGTTACCTAGTTAATCGATCACCTTCATCAGCGTTGGATGATAAAACTCCACACAACGTATGGTCTGGAAAGAAACCCTCTCTTCAACATCTTAGAGTGTTTGGTTGTGATGCTTATGTACATGTTCCAAAGGAAAGTAGAAGTAAGCTGGATAAAAAGGCTAAAAAGTGTATCTTTATTGGTTATAAATATGGTGTGAAAAGTTATAAGCTTTGGAACCTAGAAACCAAGAAAATTGTTTACAGTCGAGATGCTGTTTTCAGAGAGGTAAAAGATGTGTCCAAATAGGAATTCCTACCAACGCAAGATGAACTTGAGAAAATAGAGCTTGAGTTGAATGATGCAAAATCTGAATCATCTGAAGAAGAGGAAGCAAAAGAAGAAGAAGAAGAACCTCATACCCCAGTATTGAGGAGATCAATGAGAGATAGAAGGCAACTAGAAAGGTATAGTCCACCTAATTTTCATTCCAATTTTGCTTTATCTATTACTGATGATGATCCCAAAACTGTCAGGGAAGTACTGAATTCAGAGGATAGTAAACTTTGGAAGAAGGTTGTTGGCCCCTGACCAATTTTGAAGAATACTTGGTCATATTTGACCATTTTTTGGACTGCGACAGCTTGCCAAAGATGGAGCGCAACGTGAAGTGGAAATTAGGAAAGAAAGACCTATTTTTTGGTCCCTTTTAGGGTTTTGGGTTGATGTAAAGGGAAAGGGATGTCGGCCCATGGGTTTACCCACTCTTAGGCCCATTTTGTAATCTATAAATATATACTTAGGGAATGTAAGTAGAGGATAGTAGTACATCTATGT
This sequence comes from Picea engelmannii, assembly GCA_009831015.1. Lineage (NCBI taxonomy): Eukaryota > Viridiplantae > Streptophyta > Pinopsida > Pinales > Pinaceae > Picea > Picea engelmannii. The sequence goes on along the minus strand of ML778667.1, from coordinate 316,631 downwards.
GATGTATAGCTAAAGGCTTAGTCCTAGTAGCTGGATCTATGTGACTAGATTTATATTGCAAGTGCTCTGTGCATGATTCTAAGGAGATTGAAAAGCTAAGTGCAATTTGTTGTAGTTTTGTGCTGAAGTGAAAGGAAGAAGGATGTAGCGAGCTGCGCAGATCTTTTGTCCTGTGGAAAGTAAGGGTCACTGAAGCTCTGTCTTGTAACCGCTTGACTGATATAATATAAAGAAGAAGAATTTGTGGATGTAGCCCCAAGGTGGGGGTGAACCACAGTAACTTTGTGTATTGTTCTCTGTGCTTTGAACTAATGTGTTTATCTCCTTCTTGGCTAAGTGCTTGTTGTGATTAAATAGATATAGTTATTTTATGTGCCTATGATATATGAATGAATGTTAGATATGATCTATAAGATGCTTAGTGCTTGATCTGCTGAATCTAATCTATATTTATGTGGCTAAGTACTGAATAATCTTTAGTCTAAGTATTCACTGCAATGCTCTGTGTTATCTGTGAAGTACCATAAGGGTTAAATATTGATGAATGATCTATGCTAAGTGCCCTGTAAAAGATATAATCACAGATCAGTGTCCCAGCTACGGTTGAAGACATCTGAGTCCTACAACCACCCCTGCCTCTACCTCGGGTGAGACTTCATCTACTTCACAGGTGTTGCTGAAAGGGCTGGTATTTAGAGTTTTATTGGTGCACTCTTGAGCATTGAACCCTAGGTCCGCCCCTATGCCAACAAATGGTTCCATTGTTGGGACCTAGAATTATGATTGTTGGGAACTAAAGAAGAAAAAGCTTTGTGTGAAATAAGCTCTGTGTGTAGTTATGTTTCCCTAGTGTGCAATATTCTACTTGACCTATGAAGCTTTGTGCTGAGAAAAAGAGGTCAGATCTAAAGAAAAGAGGTCAGATCTGCAAGAAAGAGGTTGATACCGAAGAAAAGAAGTGAGATCTGAATGCTCTGTGCTCTAATAAAAGTAAACATGGAATTTTCTGAAAGAAAGAGGTCAGATCTTCATAAAAGAGGTAATATTTGTAACCTATAGCCTCTAGTGAAGGTAAGAATAGTTCAAGTTTTAGATCTAAAAGATTTGTGCTCTATATAGGTAAGATAAGTGAAATGTTTTTTTTCTAAAGCATGGATCTAGGTATGCTTGATAGATGTTGTCCTAGCTTCCAAACTAGGGCATTAATCAATGAAAGAAAGTTTGATATCAACAGATTTGATAAGTATAATGATAGATATGTTATACCTATGGATAGAAAGAACGTCTGGACTAACAAGTGGATGTAGGATCCTAGAAAGTTTTTTTTGCAGGCTATCTACCATGATCTTGGTGTGCATCACAGAAGAAGTTGGGGAACATTTAAATGAAGGAGAGGGTTAACCCTCTATTATAGTTGCAGAAAACTGAGACATATAGCTAAGGAGTGCCCTAGTGGAAGAACATGTTGTCTTTGTTGCAAGGCTTTGGACCATGAAGTATTGAATTTCCCTAGAATGATTGCCAGGCTTGAAAAAATGAATCTACGTGAAGAAAACCTTAAGGAAGATCCAAAAATAGCAGAAACCCAGAAAGAATCAGAGAATATATTGCTATAGATGAAAGACACCTTGAATGATCACCGACATGTTAGGCTATCAGATATCTTCAAAGAAAAGGAGCAAGTCAAAGCAAGAATAGAGGACTTCGACATTGACTGTAGTCTTGATGAAGAAACACAAGTGAACATTATGCCAGAAAGAACTTGGGAAGCTATAGGAAAGCCTGCCATGCTCCCTTCCCTAGGAGGAACAAGTTTATTCAAAGGAAAGCTAGTAAACCTATGTGGAAGGCTCGCCCAGATATCTATGAATGTCAATGGAACTTCGACAGAGGAAGACTTTGAGATTATTAAATTTGTTGAAGACAGTGCCTCGTTTACCATGCTCATAGGAAAACCTTGGATTGATAGAGAACAAGCCAGACGAAAAGGGGAAGAAGAAGTGTTGGAATAGAAGAAGAAAGAGTTAAAAGACTTTATGACCAGAAGGATCGCACACTTGATTGAAGAATAGAAGAGCAGATCGCAGATATTTAATACTAGTAACTCTGATGTCAAGGCTAAGAGAACACTCGAGGATCCACAGAAGATATAGTTACCTATTTTTTATACAGAAGAAGTATTATCAAGGAACCCTGGGAAAGACTTTCAACAACGCGAAGTAATTAAGACCACAGAAGATAAGAATCAGAATAGTAAAAGCATTACTGAGACAAAGCTCACGAGGAAGAAGGCTAGAAAGTTAAGAAAGAAAAGGGCTAACACTGCAAGGTTACAAGAAGTTCTAGAGGGAACTTCGTAGAAGGAAAACTTGTAGAATTTGAGCTTCGTCGGGATATCAGAACAACAACATCTGGCACTCCACCATGGTGCAATAATATAGCCATTGGACTGATATACCCATTGGACTTCCACCCCGAATGGGTCGAAAATAAATTATGGGTTCCCACTAGACCATTGGACAACACCAAAACAAATAGAACAGAGTTAATGAAGGCCCCATATTTGTTGCAAGGAGATCGTTGCTAAGTTTCCCTACTTAGTCTGTCACACCATGCACCGAGAATAACTTTTTCTAAGTGAGAATTTGAGCCCAAAACTTGATATTAACTCACCCGAAGATCATTGCCTTATTCCCATACTATTCACTGTAGTCTCTGAATTCCTTTTGCACCCAAGCTAGCTGACCCAAGTTTGTATGTTGAATGAGATCAGTGTTGCTGAGAAAATCATTGAAGAAGTTATAATTGACTTAATGACTGAGAGAGTCATGTCAGAGTGAGGAATGTCTATAGGTGCATAGGCATCGTCCTCGGGAGCATTGCCAGCTTCCCCCTCCACTGCTCACGCAGGACCATCCTGGATGCCTTCAGAAAGACGATCTAAGCTCGAAAACGACTTCACCACTATGAAGATGATCCCAAGTATCTTGCCTAAGTATATCCCACCACTAAGAGGAATAGTGAATCGAGACACTGTACCCAGAGACTTCGACTATGTTGTGGTCACTGCGTACCTCCCAAAAGGGGTGCGCACAGTTCATGCTGACCAGGATAAGCTCACAGTGCTGAAATTTAGTAATTTTAACCTTGGAGATTGCAAGGTTTATAGTATGCTATCCCCGCACAAGTACTTAACTATCACAAAAGGGAGGAACCCAAATATTGTCCCTCAGCAATGGACCCACAACCTCATGCAGTCAACCCTCCTCAATGTAATGAAGATTCCGCATTTTGGGAGGCATCAGGAAGTAAATGCATGTATCAGATTGTTATTGTCCTTCTATCATGAAGGATACCTATGGTTGGACTGCCACATCACTATGGATCCGATTCTGATGAATTGGATCATAGGGCTAAGAATGCAGGGCCCTGACCCATAGGAGTTTTACCCTAGAAAGACCGCAGATCGTGCTCTCACCCAATGAATAAAGGACACATATGGTGATCTAGAGAAGGGCATGTGAGGTTACAAGGTAGCCTCCATTGAGAATGAAGAAGTGTGCCTTGGTTTCCAGCTGATCGCATGGAATTTAGTCCACAAAAACAGACCCACAGAGGTGACCGGATTCATAGTTGACCTCACAGGGAAGTGCACGGAGAGACTACAAATGAACTGGGAAAAGTACCTTATAAATCAGCTAGAGCTTGACTGTAGACAAGCGTAGGACCAAGGGTATGAGTTCCACTTTAGTTGGTTGCTCATACTCATCACTTTCATCGCTTGGGAACTGCCAGAGGGAGCCACTTTTATAGAGATCAAACCTTTCGAACCACTAGTCGTGAAGTTTTGTACGTTGTGGTACTCTAGTGACATGAACAAGCAGTGGCAGTCCAATGTCATCTTCCATGCTTATTACAATCAATTGAAGAATGAAATCTAGTCTACACTGTGCATCACACCCAACACACTTCATAGGTTTAGACCTTTGATTAAATTCAACACAGACCATCACTTCACCTATATCACAGCACATGCGGATGAGCATAAACAACAACTCTAGTCATATTATAAAATGACAGAAGAAGATTTGGAGCAGATTACCAAGAAATGGCCGGCAGACCTCCTTGTTGTAGCAAACCCCGCAAAGATGTCCAACGTGGATAACCATCAAGATATGTCCGATACACCTAGACCACGCAAGACTAAGAAGGATATGGAAGTTCAAGACATCCAGAGAGCGTCCACGAAGACTACTTCAATCTCACCCACGTAGGGAGGTGATGGTGATGAGCTAGGCAGTACAAAAATTGAGAAAAACAAAAGCGAGGTTACTCTGCCTAGAGAGGAAGAGGATCCCTCTAAGAAAAGGAAGATTACCCCACCAAAGCCCTCGTCCCGAAATAAAGCTAAGGCCACACGAACAATGCTTAAAACTAACCTTACCCCAGATGAATTCGACTTCTTAATTGTCGTGTTGAATGATGTTTCACTAGAGCTTGCAAAAAAGCAAGAAGAAAAGCACCAGGAACTATTCAACTGAATCAAGGGAAAAATCAAAGAAGTGCAACAGACACTCCAGTCCAGCCAAGCAGTTTTTACAGCCCTTGATAAGTGGAACATCAAGAACAGGCGATGAGCCCACTCAATTACACCAGATTGTTGATCAAGTCAAAGATCGCCTTCGATGAGCTCAAGAAGACATAGCACAAGCCACCCAGGATTTGATGCAAGCACAAAAAGTACTTCTAGAACAACAGAATGAGGCAGAACAGGAAAATATTTCCTTGAAAGCGAAGTGGGACGAGGAAAAGTCATAGTTTCTAGCATAGCAACTTGAAGTAAAAGAAAGGGTTCACAAAGCACTACACATTGTGATGATCATAGAAGTGAAGATGAAAGATCGTCTCCCACAGCAGGTGACCCAACTAGAAGAAGTAATCCAACAACTCCAACAATGCATCATGGATCTGGAGCTCTACACTGTGCCCGAGACCCCCCAAGAAATAATATATCTAAGAGAGGCCATTGCTCGAAGCGCAGTCGACTGATTAAAAACCTTTGCCTTGGAATGAAAGAAGTTGAGCGCTAGAAGCGCCTAGACTTATGAAACCCTCACAGAGAATCCAGAATTGTAGACATTGGAGGCACAACTCCAAGAAGCAAAGAAGCATGCAGACACGCTACAGGTGCAGATAAAGACTTTGACCTCAATCAAAAGAATGAAGAGGTTCACATAACAACGCACAACCCAACAACAGGTACATACGCTACAAAGTAAAGTGATGGAAGTTTCCCAATGACTTCAGCCAATCCAAGAAAAGGCACACCAACTATTCACTGAACTTGAAAGCCAGGGAGTTGAACTCAAACAAGCTGTCATCACTATAGAAAAATGCCTGGAAGTACCACTCAATGACACAGTAATGCATGAATTTACTGAGCAAGAGGTTGTCGCACTGCAGCAGGTCGAAGCAGCTTGAGCCAAGATCGAGGCATTCAAGGCGGAATTGATCAAACTTGAGTGACTAGGGATGAGTCACAGGTGAGTGTTGGGGGGCTGTTTTCCCCTGACCAAGTTTTGAAGAATACTTGGTCATATTTGACCCTTTTTGGGACTATGACAACTTGCCAAAGATGGAGCGCAACGCGAAGTAGAAATTAGGAAAGCAATAATTAATTTTGGGTCCCTTTTAGGGTTTTGGGTTGATGTAAAGGGAAATGGATGTCGGCCCGTGGGTTTACCCATGCTTAGGCCCATTTTGTAATCTATAAATAGATACTTAGGCAATGTAAGTAGAGGACAGTAGTACATCTATGTGATGTATAGCTGAAGGATTAGTGCTAGTAGCTGGATCTGTGTGATTGGATGTATATTGCAAGTGCTCTGTGCATGATTGTAAGGAGATTGAAAAGCTAAGTGCAAGTTGTTGTAGTTTTGTGCTAAAGTGCAAGGAAGAAGGATCTAGTGAGCTGCACAAATCTTCTATCCTTTGTGAATAAAGGGTCACTGAAGCTTTGTGTTGTAACTGCTTGGCTGAGATAATATAAAGAAGAAGAATTTGTGGACGTAGCCCCAGGGTGGGGGTGAACCACAGTAAATTTGTGTATTGTTCTCTGTGCTTTGAGCTAATGTGTTTATCTCCTTCTTGGATAAGTGCTTGCTATGATTAAATAGATCTAGTTATGCTATGTGCCTATGATATATGAATGAATGTTAGATCTGATCTATAATATGCTTAGTGCTTGATCTACTGAATCTAATCTATATTTATGTGGTTAAGTACTGAATCATCTTTAGTCTAAGTATTCACTACGATGCTCTTTGCTATTTGCGAAGTACCATAAGTGTTAAATATTGATGAATGATCTATGTTAAGTGCCCTATAAAAGATATAATCATAGATTGATGTCCCAACTAAGGTTGCAGACATCTGAGTCCTACAACCACCCCTGCCTCTACCTCGGGTGAGACTTCATATTCTTCGCAGGTGTTTCCAAAAGGGTCGGTAGTTAGGTTTTTGTTGGTGTGCTCTTGAGCATTGAACCCTGGGTCTACCACTGTGCCAACAAAGGCCATGGTTGAAGGAATGGATGCCTTGGATAAGAATGAGGCATGGGATATAGTTGAGTTTCCAGCTAGAAGAAAATCGGTTGGTAGCAAATGGTTGTTCAAGAAGAAGTTTAATGCACAAGATAAAGTGGAGAAATACAAATCTTGGTTAGTAGCAAAAGGTTATTCCTTGGTTTAATGCTTTGCTTCTGTCTTCTACTATGCTCACAGTTTGTGAGAATTTACTCATGTATAAACTCTTTGTCATTTTCTCGAATTAGCTCAAGGAGCAGATGGGATTGGCTTCCCAAGACATTCACAAGAAGGTTGGCAGCACTGTTAGAGGTCACCAACCTTCTTCAGAGTTGTAACTTTTTGATTCTGGCTTACCAGAAGGCCGCTTAATGCAACATAACCATTTTCGTTAAAAAAAAAGGTTATTCCCAGGTAGAGGGAATTGACTTTGGTGAGATTTTTTCTCTTGTTGCTAACTTAACTTCTATTAGATTTCTTTTATCTATTGTTGTTGCTTTTGATCTTGAAGTGGAATAGATGGATATGAAGACAACATTCCTACATGGGGATCTGGAAGAAGAAATCTACATGAAGCAGCCAGAAGGCTTTGCATTGAAGGGAAATAAAGAGTTGGTTTGTAAGCTAAAGAAGTCACTATATGGTCCGAAGAAATCACCTAGGATGTGGTACCAAAAGTTTGACACATACATACTTGGATTGGGATTTGTAAGAAGCAGGGTTGATCACTGTGTATATTCCAAGAAGGTTGGTAATCACTTCATTTATGTGGTGCTGTATGTTGATGGCATCTTGTTGGTAGGAATCAAAATGGATGTTATCAAGGAGGTGAAATCAAAACTATCCTCCAAATTTGACATGAAGGATCTCGGTGCTGCTAACTTCATTCTAGGAATGGAGATTAAAAGAGATCATGCAAACAAGAAAATTTGGTTGAATTAGAGAAAATATGTTGAGACGATATTGCAGAGGTTTAATATGGATGGAAGTAAACCGTTCAAGGTTCCTATTCCTATAGGTGTAAAGTTATCTACATATCAGTGTCCCAAGACACAAGAAGAAGAAGAGGGCATGTCCCATGTTCTATATGCCAGTGTAGTTGATAGTTTGATGTATGCAATGGTCTGTACTAGACCAGAAGTTGCACATGCAGTGGGCGTTTTGAGCAGGTATATGTCAAAACCAGGGAAGGAGCATTGGACAACACTAAATAGGGTCTTCAGGTATCTTCGTGGCACTACCAGTGATGGATTGTGCTACCAAGGAAGACCAGGATTGGACATAGTGGTGGACATACATGGCTTTGTTGATGCAGACTGGGTTGGAGATCTGGATCGCAGAAGATATACAAGTGGGTATGTGTTTAACCTATTTGGAGGAGCGATCATTTGGATGAGAAAAAGACAGGATGTAGTGGCACTCTCAACTACAGAAGCTGAATACATGGCAGCCACTCATGCAAGCAAGGAAGCGGTATGGTTACAAAGATTGTGTTCAGGTATTGGGTTGGTAAAATAAGGAGTAAGATTAGATTGTGACAGTCAGAGTGCAATCTTCGTGGCAAAGAACCCATCTTACCATTTGAAGACAAATCATATTGATGTACATTATCACTTTGTGAGACATGGTTGAGGAAAAGAAGGTGTTATTGGAAAAGGTTAACACTTTGAAGAATGTTGCAGATTCATGGACAAAGTCTGTGAGCACAAAAAAGTTCTCTTGGTGTAGAGTAACAATGGGCATTGTTTCCCTATATTGTTGACTATGTAATCCCCTGGACCCCTGGATGCAAATAAAACAACAAGTGGGAGAATGTTGGGTATGTGTTATATTCTTTGCATGTGTGTGTGCAGGCATGTCAAATATGACAACTGTGTCTGACGATCCATCGTACTAGTGCCATGTTTGTGCCATGTGCATCAGGAACTTTCCTATGGGGGTCCCAGGGGGGGCAAGTATCCCCCCCCCCCTGCGGTTACGCGTAGCGTTCGACACTAGGCATAACCCGAGGCCAACAGGGTTCGAGGCAACGACCCAATTTTTTTTTTTGGGGGGGCAGTTTTTGCTATTTTTAGAGGTTTACTAAAAAAATCCCTTTTTTAGGGATTAGGGTTTTGGTATCTACGGAATACCTAAAAACATAGTATATATTGTATAGTGAATGGTGAAATTCGACATAATGAATATAAGAAAGGTTTTCCTGGTTGAGGGTTTCCGATATAAATCTCTGTGTACTATGAATGAGCCATTGATTAATTTTTGTTTTGCTTAAGAATATATATGCATTGCTTTACTTTGCAGGTTTAAAACTTACACAGTGCTGGCACGACCTCCTGGTCTAGGATCATTCAATTCATCAAACCGATTGGTTCATCGGGCTCCTGAAGGAACCGGTTTTGACTTGACACAGATCCCTTGTTTTCTCAATGTTGGGTCTGTGATGCCTACGAACCCTCTTATTAGCGTTCTTCAAATATTAATGCCAACATTTCTATCTTTCCACACTATGATTCCTCCTTGATGTGACCATGGACTATGACCATGGGTCATCTCTCTTCGCAATCCCATGCTTAAGAAATTTCACGAGTTGTTTAATTCTTCTTCCCCGATTCCTGAATCTGTGAATTTGTTGGGACCATCTCTATGGTCCACATTCCTCTTGTGATCAATGACTATGATCAACTTGTGATTTAGGACTTCACGAGTCCTCTCTTCTCTCAACTCCTCTTCTACCAATTGCAAATCAACAAAATTTTGATCCCGCTCCATGTGTCCTATCTCGATGGATGGCTAAGATTTCTTCGACGCTCAGCCCCTCGAGTATTCTCTCCTTGATGTTTCTTCGAAGGGTTCCTCCTCCGAAATATGCATATCTATGACATTTACCCTTCTATATCCAATGACCTGGATTTAAATCACTCTTCATGACTTCACGAAGATCCTTGTTTTCTCTCAGCAAACCTTCCTAAGTTCTGTCTCCCGAACCTCTCGATCTCCTCCACCTGTCTCTTCCTCGACGATGGGTAATTTAGCTGTCTTTGGGACTTTGAAAAGTCCTCAACTCCTTTTCACACATAGTGCAAATCCTTCTTTCAAGATTTAGGTTATTCTTGAAACTCTTTCTGCACTCTTTGCAGAGTTCTATGCAGACTCTTCTGTGACTTTTCTCTACTTGAAAACCTTCCAAGTTCATGTTACTTTGTGAACTTCTTCGTGCCCTCCTTACAACTTCTCGCTCTTCCTCCTGAGCATGTAATATGGACTTACAATATCTCTGGCACACTCCTTACACTCGGCTAGGCTTCTTGATGGCTTATCCCTTATCCTTACAGAAAGGTTTAAGGCATCTCCTTTCCTTTGTCGATGCACTCTTGCAAAGCCTTCCTTCACCAGAATGTTTAGAAATCCTAGGATTATCTTAAGGGTGCTAACACTTCTGACAATTTTGTTCTTGTGCATGCTCTCACTAGCTCGATGCCCTCCTGGCAAAGTGTTTCAGAGTGTTCAATAACTCTGAACTATGCTTCCTCCCATACACAGTCTTTCTTCCCAAGGTACTTAACCACCTTGAAATTTCTCCTTGAGTCTGTGAATTAACCTGGTGTACCCTCCTGGCAGCTTCTCATTTGAATCCACTGAGTTTAGACATGCACTCCTTACATCGGCTTACAAATTTTCCACTCTCTATCGCGCTCTTCTTGCACTTATCCTAGAGAACTAGACTTAAATCAACACACTCACAGATAGAAAACTATAACTCTATCCCTATAGACGATTCCTAACATTCATCTAAAATTAAAATGCATGTAAATGACATTCATAACACAACATCCATTACATAGAAATTAGAAACAGGAAAAACTATCATTTTCTGTTAATGGTGGAATGCCAAATTACAATGGTGGAGTCTGAGCTACAACCGAGTCTTGGATCTCTTCATGTCTCTCCCTAAAACCTGACCAACCTGTCTAACCTTTCTAACGGTCTACCACCTAACCTCTCTTTGCTTACAATACAAAGATTTATACAAGCGGGGCTTGATGAGCTTCCATCACAAGCTAAATTAGTGGTGTTAAATCACCATTCAAAACTCTTGTATAAGGCCAAATTACAATGATGGAAATCTACTCCAAATTGGATGCATATCTCTCCTACAGTCAACCTATTAACGGTGACCTTATATCCAGCTTGTGCGAAGGCCCAACTTGGCTCTTCCATATTGTCCTCATTAAATGCCTGGATCATGCCTTATATTCTCAAGGAAAAACGAGAGCATGACGCCTCTCCTTCCTTAAATGCACACCACGCATGTTAATTAGCTGGTGTGTAATGAGGTGGAGCGATGCTCCTACATCATACTTCAAAACTACGAAAATCATGAGCTCCTTCTCATGAGCTTTCCAGCGTGGCTGAAATCCACCTAGATCCCAAACTTTCTCTTGGAGTTGTCTCTCAGCTCCTCTAGTTCTGCTCCTGCATCTTCCCCGTTTCTCGTGTAGGTTTCATTTGTCCAACTTCCTCTTGCTGACTACTTCCTTTGTAAATCCCAACATCATCTTCCTTGTCTCCTCGATCACCTTGTCCAACTGCTCCATCGGTTGGCTTCTCTGTTGCAGACTATCTTGCTGCACCTCTTCCTTGTCAATGGGAAAATCACGTTGATCTCCCAAGTCATCTTCTCCATTTGTGGCCTTAGCTCTCCCCACTGCTACAACTTCGACTCCTGTAGACTTCTTATCACTGAGATGCTTCTTAGATACCACTTCTCCTAATAGATTCACTCCTGCCAATCCTTCGGATGGTCCCATTCCAGCTTCCTCTAGCTGCTCCCCATGTTGGTATGATCCTTCATCTACTCCCAAATTATCCTATTGGATGTGCATGATTTTCACTACCACTCTCCTCTCTAGGGCTTCTAATTCCCCACACATATCATCAGATTCTATGTTGCCTACTTCCTCTTCTGTTGTAGACTCCAGTGCTGCAGTCATCTCTTGTTCAGCTTCATGGATGAAAATGTCGAGTGATTCTAAAGAATTCTCTTCTCTTTCTGTTGGGACAAACATCATTGTTTGTTCCTTCTCCTTCCTTTTGACGGTCTCAACTTTTTGTCCTCCTATCGCATCTGCAACATCTGTGCTATCCTTTCCTTGGCCTCTTGGTAGGAATATCTTGACTCCTCCAATGATCATAATGCTCCTTTGATCCTCCTCTTTGATGGTGGAAGTTTCCAACTTCTCATCATCTTAATTCACATGGATCACAATTCCGCACGAACATCCATCTGAGTGAGGTATCTCTATTGCCTCCTCTTCATCTGTCAGCACTCTTTGCCGATATGAACTCTCACCTGAGCTCATCTCTCTGCCCTTTCCCACCTGGAAGTTTATGATATCCATTGAGCCCTTCTTGTTTACCACATGGAAATCCATGAGACCCTTGCCATATCTCTTTCCCTTATCACTGAGAGCTTCAGCCTACCTCAACCACCTTTTTAACATCTGTTGCTGCCTTCTAGACAACAACTTTTGAACATGCCACTTAGTTGTTCTCTTCAAAGGCCACTCATACCTTCAATGCACCTTTGCCTCCTGCTGCATCTTCGATGCTAGCTCCTCCATATGGGTTCTAATCTCACTGAGATCCTTGTCCATTTCCACTTTGATTTTATGCAAGTGGAATTATCCTTGACCTTGTTTATGAACTTTGATGGCCATATTCACCCTCTACCTGCTCTCCTGGAAAGTATGTTTTTCACTCTGCAACTGAGAGCATCTCCATCTTCTCCTTCACCTAAAATCTACATACAAAACTGTGCTATGATATTAATCTCTTATCTCATTTTCTATGCCCGAGATCAAATCAAGATCTGATACCACTCTTGATGTCAAACCTCCTTCTGGGTTGACATGACCTCTCGATATAGGATCGTTGAAGTCATTGAACCGACTGGTTTGTCGAGCTCCTCATGGAATCGATTTTGACTTGACACAGGTCCCTTGTTCTCTTGGCGTTGGTTCTGTGACACATGTAGACCCTCTTCTTAGAGTTCTTCAAATATGAACACCAACGCTGCTAGCTTCTCATGCTAGGCTTCCTCCTTGACATGATCACAAACTATGACCATGGGCTAACTCTCTTCACGATCCCGTGCTTTGAAACTTTTGCGAGATATTTACTTCTTGTTCTCCAATTCCCGAATTGGTGAATTCTTCGGGACTAGATCTATGGTCCACGTTCCTCTCATGATCAATGACTATTATCATCTCATGAGTTTTAACTTCACAAGTAATCTCTTCTCCCAACTCCTCTTCTCCTGATTGCAAATCAACGAAATGTCAATCTTGCTCCACGTGTCTTATCTCGATGGATGGCTAAGAATTCTTCGACTCTCATCTCCTCGGGTATTCTCTCCTTGATGTTTCTCTGAAGGGTTCCTCCTCCAAAACAAGAAGATATCTTCCATGTACCCTTCCAGGCCCAACGACCTGGATTTAAATCGCTCTTCATGATTTTTCAAAGATCTTTGTTTTCTCTCAGCAAACCTTCTGAAGTTCCTGCTCCTGAACCTCTTGATATCCTACCACCTGTCTCCTCCTCGAAGATGGGTAATTTCTCTGTCTTCAGGACATAGGAAAGTCCTCAACTCCTTTTCACACTTACTTCAAATCCTTATTTTGATACTTATTTTGTTCTCGAAACTCCTTCTCAACTCCTTGCAGAGTTCTGCGCAGACTCTTCTGCAACTTTGCTCAGCTTGAAAACCTTCCAAGTTCACTTTCCTTTGTGAACCTCTTCGTGCTCTCCTGGAAACTTATTTCTCTTCCTCCTAAGCTTGTAATATGGACTTACAGTCTCTCTGGCACACTCCTTGCACTAGTCTATGCTTATCGACGACTTCTCCCTCAGCCTTACAGAAAGGTTTAAGGCATCTCCTTTCCTTTGTCGATGATCTCTTTTATAGCCTTCCTTCACCAAAATGTTCAACAATCCTAGGATTCTCTTGAGGGTTCCAACACTTCTGGTAGTGTTGTGCTTGTGCACACTTTCACTAGATCGATGCCCTCCTCACAGAGTGTTTCAGAGTCTTCAGTAACTCTGAACTATCCTTCCTCCCACACACAGACTTTCTTCCCAAGGTACTTAACTATTAGGAAAAAATATTATCGTTTAATTCCATTGTAGTACTTGCCCAACTATTTAATTTTTCAATCTGAGGTTCATAGGTTTATGAAGCACACACACAATATATGCAGGACTGAAGTAGAACTAATCTAATCTAAATTGATGAAATGAAATTAATCTAGGAAAGCATTGAAAGACTAACTATGAAAGCAGTAAATTAATCTAGGAAAGAAATACAACATGTGAAGAGTTGAATGGCAAAAGACAAATGTGGGCTCACACAATACATCAATCTCAAATTATATTACAAGAGTCAAATGACAAAGCATGAAAGAATAACAAAGCTAAGAATCCCCTTCTCCTCATTACAAGACTAAATTATGAATTACATGATCTCTAACTCTCCAAGCTAATCTCTCCTATGAATAACATTATCCCCCTCATGAAGAGAGAACACTCTCTTATATACATGAGAGTCTTGAAGAGTGTCATAATTATAGATCCACTATTCTCTCAACCATTCTCAACTACTTTCCTATTATTAGAAGATGTGATCCATTCAAATCCTCCACACATCTCTCAGATATCTAAAATAAGATATGCCATCTAAATATTCCATGATCTTCTCCTTTGAATATGCTTGAAGATGAAATTCGAATTTGAGGCTAGGTGGTAATATTTGACTTTGTTAAAATCTTCACATATGCCTCCACACATCATCAAACTCATCCAACCTTGATATATAATGAAAATATGTTATTTTTCTAATATTTAATCACAAATTCACTTATAATACTGAAATGAATACAATGGAAAATAATAAGGAAAAACCCAAGTATTATTATGGAAATGGTATGATGGAAGGTTAATGGGATGATGAAATGTAAGGAATAGTGAAGGAAAAAGAGGATATAAATGTGACATTTCTGAGGCCCAACATGACCCCAAATCAACTTGTTGCATGTCCTCATGCAACCATGCATGGATCTTCTTAAGAACTTTTTCCATTTAGACTATGGCTTTGATTGATGATGTCCTTTTAACAATGAATATTTCGAGGATTTGAAATACATGAGTAGCAACATGTAAAATACATGTGAAATATGTGTAACAACATGTGAAATTTTTTTATGGTTGGTTCTTGTGTGACAACCATGAATACAAAATATGTTGGTTCTTGTGTTGTCAACATTCATTTCACTTATTTATTTTCTTGCTACAATAATTTAGCCATATACTCACTGAAAATAATAAGCTATCAATCTGCATAAGAAAACATCACTGTGTATAAAAAAAACTTTTCTTTATCTTTATGAATCATGCCAATATGTGTATCAATCGAAATGCAACAAATTTTTCATTGGAAAAGAAATGTTAGTGAATCATAAATGGAATGATGAGATGGTAAAATGGAATAATGGTAATGAATATTAATGAATATGTGGTGAAAGAGT
>ML778667.1:277821-301418 GCA_009831015.1 Picea engelmannii | reverse complement strand
ACTGAATCGGTTGCATGTCCGCATGCAACTTAGTGTAGTTCATGGAAGGAAAGAGAGCATGGTGAGGAAATTTTCCAAAATATTCAAGTCGGCATATAAGGAATTGTGTGATTAAAGCTTAGAAAAGAACATACCTCCACTTACCCAAAAAGTAGATGTAGTTGTTGCGGTTGTTGGATCAGGAAAAGTGAAGGAATCTGAATTGCTACTACTGAATCATGAGAAATGTGGAAGGCAGAGGATATGGAACTCTCATAGATCTGAAATCAAACTGCTGCAACTGCTGAGGGGATCATGAAGAAGTGAATAGTCTTCACCTGCTATAAAACCGATGGTACAATTCTCATCATGCGAATGAATGTGTCGATGTCAAGCATGAAGAGAAATCATTGGATTACTGACCATTGATGAATGTCATTAACCAATGTGAGACAAACTCACTAGTGATGACAATGAGTGTCAAGGTACCCGAGTACATCTTGCGAAGTGCGAATAGATGGGTTGATGTCGAGCCACTTGCAAGATCTAATGATCAAGGGACATTGATGTATTCCCATGATTGCCAGTGAGAGAGCTTTCCATTAAGGCATGCAAGCCTCGAGGTACTCAAAAGGAAATCTAGTCTATATCCCAGATAAGGTGCTAAGGTCGATGGGGCAATACTGTTGAAAGGTGGGCCTTAAGGAATCCCACATCAGTCAATGCGATTTTATAAAAAGATTGGTAGGACTATAGATGTAAATATCTTAGTAGCAACAGGGTTTATGGCAAGGAAATGTAATCATGGAAAGGGGTTTGTTTTATTCAGAAGGAAAACAGGAAAGGAAAAAGAAAAAAATATAAAGGAATGTATGCAACTCAGAAAAATAGGCGTGTGTGAAGTCATGAAAGTTAAGGCAGTGGAATATGGCTTCGACACCATGATGATTAATCATCTTTGAAGGATAAATAGGATAGTGTCACAACATGAAATTTGGCAAAATGCAGAAGTAATAGTGTATCAGCATGGTTGTTGTGTAACAACAAAAATATTTGTGTAACAACAAACTGTTTCTATGAAAAAGCTCCTTCAAGATGTCTATCACATGTTTTCTTTGAAGAATTTTGTGATTCTTGAAAATCACTTTGGCATGAATTACGAGCATCTTGTTCCTGCAATCAATCTGAATACTAATCCTACAATCAAACTTGTGAGAGCAACATAAGATGTGAAATGAAAGATTAAGTACAAATGCGAACAAATTCGAAGTAGAAAATAAATGCAGTTATACCTATTGTCCACACTTGTTAGTTCCGTCATTGTTTCCGCCAAAGTGATTTAAAAAAAAAACAAAGAAACGTTAAACGTAAAAACATGTATTTATTACTGTTTTCAAGAATGTTTTAAAGTGCCCATTTACAATTTTTTTTTTGTTTTGTTTTTCTATTATATATATATATATATATATATATATATATATATATATATATATATATATATATATATATATAGTGTTTTTTTTCAATTTCTAAATTTGTTAGGTTGTTTTTATTGCTTTTGTTTTATAACTAAAATGAAACAAAAACGGTGATTATTTTTCTTTCTTTGTTTTTATCGTTTTTGTTTTATAATAAAACAAAACAAAAACATATATATAAACAAAAATAATTTGTGTTATTTAAAACGAGCAATGACATTGGAAGCTGCCACGATTTGGAGTTCAACTGAAGATCTGAAAGATATTGAAAGATTGAATGATAATTAGTAAATCAAATTGGACTCTTAGATCATGTGACAAGTGTAGCAGAGTTTTTTATTAACTTGAGTTCTTCTCCTTGGAGGGTGTCGTAATTCAAAACAAGTCATTTTTTTTCCTCACGCAGTCTGCAAAACGGAGCTCCGAAGAACCCTGATTTTATCCCAAATGGTTGTGAAATCCCAAAAATCACTCGTGAATTACCTAATTTCCTCTGTTCTTAAGAAAACCCACGTTTTATTTTTTTCTAATTAGCCTCGATTTTCTCAGAAAATGCGTTTTAAAATCATGTCTTTTAACATTTATGCATTTCTGGCAATTACGTTTTCTGGCAATTACCTCTGAAGAAATTGAAAACTAGATGATGCCTACTATGGTAAAATTTCCAGAGCTTGTCTCTCACAGAGAAGTTCAGATCGATGGTCATCAAGATTCACAGTATTGCTGTGATTCAAGCCAAGGACTGAGATAGAAGATTATTGTCGTCGTAGTTGGATTGTGAAAAAAAACAAAGGGTTTGTTATTTCAATTAATCACAGTTTCAGTTTCGTTTTGCTTTTTTTATTATTATTATTTCCTGATGCTATTATTGTTTTGTTGTTTTATTGTTTTATTGTTTGCAGATCTGCAAATTTATTCAAACATTGTTATAGAAAAAACGTCATTGTTACAGCAAGTAAAAGCATGAAAAATTTCGTTGTATCTGTTATCACTCCAGGAAACTCTCCTAGGCTGTAAGTCGGAGATGCCTGGTAACTAACTCTTTTGGGAATATTTTCTTAATATTTGATGTGGTTTTGTGGATAAAAATGAATATCTAAGGGCTGAACTGAGTTTTCAAGACTGTCTAGGAATATAAAATCTCACAAGGCCTTCTAGCTATGCAGTCAGACAAGGTTTTATCAAATGGGTAAGGAAACAGCTATTAATCCAGATTATACTTCATACCAACAAGCACAATGGGCTTAATAACCAAAGAAATATCTTATGATCATCAACTTAATCAATCAACATATGAGATGACAGTCATATAAAGATTGAATGAGCATTAGCAAAGAACATTCACTCACAAGATATCAAAGACAAGAAAGAGAAATCTGACAACATAACTGAGGGAAGCTTGAAATCTTTCATATAATAAGAATAAGTCTTTTGTTACAGTGGCAGCATGATAGCACTCAAAATCGAACCCCTGTTTGATATCAAAACAGGCATTTTATAGCCCTTACAAACAGTTACACAGATCCTAAAAACATGGATCTCTTATTAAATAAAAAAAGTTCTATTCTATTTAAACTACTCTGAAATTAAAGTCTTCAATCAACTGGACTGAGTGTTCGAACTGTCTTTAGTCTACAAAAATCGCCATTTGCCTCCTCCAGCTTTCAACATCTGCAATGTGGTGAAGTAGCATGACACCTGTACGTGACTGTTCAATTTTCCAATATTTATGGCTGAGTTTTAGGATATGGTTTTGAAGGGGTAACCAAAATCCCTCGAATCCCTGAGGTTGAACTTCTTGTATGTGATTTAATAATCCACTGAAACGTTGGCATATCTTCAAAACATGTTTGAACTAAACTGTTGCGTTTTCGGCCTCAAAACTTGCTTGCCCAGCTTTCAACAACGCAACCGTTTGATATTCTCGCGTGTTAGCTGTTGAAAGCTGTCGCTTTCCACAGCTAACGGGTAGTGAAATAGTTGCCTGGCACTGTTGAAAGTCCTGATAGTGCACAAAAAGAGTTTTCACCTTCTAAATTGATTTCAAATCAAAATCAATGGGCATCCGATTTTTCACCTTGCATATTGACTGCAACTTGAGAAAGGACTTTGAGGTCTGGATGAGATCTTTGCTTCAATTTTTGTTTTAGCCTCCTGATCTGCCTTTTGAGGTGTTTGGCAAGCCACCACAAGCTATTGTAGTCTTTGGTGAGCTTTTTCTTCCTCTTTTTCTCTTTAACGCTCTCCTTGGCCAATCTTTCAAACGCTGCATTTGTCTTAGCAAAGTTCTCAGATAATTTTTTATACCTATCCTTAATCACCCGCTCCAAGACTTCTTGCTGGGCAATTACTTCCTTCAGATGTTTGATCCTTTGAGACTTGTTTGACCTAGGGTTTTTTGATGATTCTCCCTGCTCTATCTGACTGAAAGTTTGATAATTCTGAGCACATTCAGCTGATTGCTCAGAACTCTTAATTGCGGGGCATTGAATTTGTTGCTCAGATTCAGAATCTGAATAAGGCAAGTTAAGTATGTTCTTGCCTGCACTCTGCTCTGTTGGATGCCCTGTATCTTGCTGTATAGTCTGCTCTGTTGCCTGCTCAAAATTTAATTTCCTCTTTGACCTGTGGGGCTTTAGTCCAGATAATCTATCTTCTGAAGGTTCAGGTAAAGCCCTTCTTCTTCTTGAACTTCTCTGAGGGGATGATTGTTTCTTTGCACCAGCCATCTGTTCATTTGCAGTCTGATTCTGGGTTTCAAATCCTTCCCAGAACAGAAAGTGCTCCCAGCCCCTCCCCTGTTGTTTCAATTCTTGCAGAATAATCAATTTAATGAGGCCTAAGTGACATAGAGTGGTTTTCACGCTCAAAGGTTGAGCTCTAATTCTCTTGCATACCTTAGTCAAACTGTGATATAAGAAATAAGGAAAATCGATGGGGGTTTTGCCTGTGAAGTGGTCCATGAGTTTAAAGTGATACATCATCAGTTTATCATATCTTCCTTCTGAGGTAATGTATAATTGAATTCCTTTGAATAATTCCTGCCACTCTTCATCTAGATATGAAACGAGCATACCTTTTCTCCATGCTTTGTGCTTGTATCCATCTTTTAAATAGACCCTGAAATCCAGATTCTTAGGAGCGGTGGTTTTAAACCATTTTTGACCATTTCTTGGCAATCCTGTAGCTGCAGCGATGACAGACTCATCCACTTTGATCTCCACAGAGCCGATGCGAGCTTTGTTGCCATCAAAAGTCTTGGCAAAGGCTTCAGCCGTGGCCTGGTGGCACCCAACTTGTAATCTTTCTGCAAATTCCATACACCCTGCATTTGAAAAATTCCTTTGGACCTCGGGATGCGATTGAAAAAAGGACAAGTTATCCAATTCTCGCTTGAGAAAAGCGCCACTGCGTTTTCTCACCATCCTGTAGCTCAAAAACTTGACAAATGTAGTCCCTGTAATTTCCTAGTCGAGCCGAGGTTCTGCACTGTTGAAAGCAGTTTGGGCTTCGGCTCTGTTTTGAATCAAATGAAAACTTCAACAGTGTTTTGGAAACGATTTGTGATATGAACCATATGTTTGATTTGATGGTGTCAGGCCGGCGGTACCTCCTCTGTACCTGCGTTGCTGAATACAAACCTGCCATTCCGAATGTGATGAGCGCTGAGCGTGGGTTCTGGAACGAATTCAAATTGCAGTCATATCCTGACATGCATGATTTAGTTTCTATGATTGCCCACTCCTATCAGTGCATGCCTTGGATTTACTCTAACGTGGGGGGTGATCACATCATCATTGCTGTCATACGTGGATATCACATACGTGATCCCCGATTCGTTTAGCAATGGCCCGTGGAAAACGCCTCTGCCAAATGCTCGCTTGCCACTTTCACCAGCGTGCGACTCTGCGAAGAAACCCCTGTTAGCTGCTGAAAGTATGCACTTTCAACAGCGCACCGCTTTGTAGAAGACACTCCTTAGCTGTGGAAAATAATTACTTTCAACAGCGCGCCATGTCAGTTGAAAACGCTCCTTAGCTGTGGAAAGGATGTACTTTCCACAACACGCCACCCGTGAACTTTGACTGTCAGACCTTTTGAGATTGACCACTTTCAACAGCGCGCCCAGTAATGAAAAGTGTCCCTTAGCTGTGGAAAGCGACAGCTTTCAACAGCGCACATCCAACTTTTAAACATAAGTTAGCTGTTGAAAATGAATTATGGAAATTTTGGAAAAGAAGACTTCATGGATCACATTATTTTCTAAAACAGAACCAAAAACCTAAGCTTAACAATTGCAAAAACTTCAAAAATAATGACTTGAGGTCACAACCTATCACCTAGAATAGAAAATAAACCCACTAGTTTATTAGAGGAGTTAACACTGGCTCCTATTGGGGATGAACACCTCCCAGTGAGGTTTCAAGAATCGTAGAATCAATGCCTTTCCTGGAAAAAAACTTAAGAACTAAACTATCTGCTAGTTCTTCCATTGGGCATGGAGTTATTGAAAATAAAACAAAAACTAACACTACAAGGTCTAGGCTTCACAGCCTTAGACGAAATAAAGTTTTAGAAATCGCCCGTTTACCGGGCCACTGAACACTTTCTCACCCTCCAGATTCTGCAGAATGAAAGTGCTATTTTCGTGCACCTGAGTGATCATAAAAGGACCTGTCCACAAGGAATCGAATTTGTCGTGCTTGCCTTTCTCCTGTTGAAGAGCATCCCACTTCAGAACCCATTCACCGATCTGAAAACTGTCCATTTTGGCCTTTCTGTCAAACGTCTTTTTGATCTGCATCTGATGTGCTTCTGATTTGTCCACTAGCTGTTCCCGAGCTTGTTGCAATTCGACCAAATCTAGCATCCTTCTTACCATGTCATTTTGCTCAGTCTTCTCTTCCTGAAAGAACTTAGCCACAGGCAACACTAACTGGACAGGAAAGATCACATCAGTCGCATAAACCAACTTGAAAGGGGAAGTTCCTATGGATTTTTTAATGGTTACTCTGTCTGCCCACAGAGCAAATTTCAATTTGGAATCCCAATTCTTTTTATTTTCTTCTAACAGTTTCCTTATGATTTTTATCAAGCTCTTATTTGACGATTCAGCCAAGCCATTACCTTGAGGATAGTATGGAGTTGAGTGTACCAGCTGGATGCCCATGGACTCACACATGTCTACCAATGCTTCTGATTTAAACACTGCTGCGTTGTCTACCACTAGCCTCTTGGGACATCCAAATCTGCTCAAAATATTTTCATAGAGGAATTTTATGACCACCTGATGTGTAGCATTCCGGGTAGGGATCGCCTCTATCCACTTTGTGAAGTAATCAGTGGCTACCAAAATCCACTTGTGTTGGCCACTGGATGCAAGATTTATTTCACCGATAAAATCCAAACCCCACTGCTGGAAAGGGCCATTTACTGCAATAGGCCTCAGGGGTAAAGATTTGAGTTGCTGCTTACCAGTGAATCTTTGGCATTTGTCGCAAGACTTGATGAATGCACACACATCAGCAAAGAGGAAAGGCAAATAATATCCGGCCCTCAAGATCTTATGAGCAGTCGTCTTCCAATGGTGATGACCACCACAGTCAGCCGAATGAAACTGATATGTTACCTCGATGGCCTCTTCTTTATCCAAACACCTGAGAAGCAGACTAGCAGGGTCCCTCCAATACAACTGATTATTATAGATGCAGAATTTAATAGCTCTAAGCTTGAGAGCCCGAGCTTGAGTTAAACCGATTTCAGGAGGAACTTCAAGCTTTTGCAGAAAATGTATGATGCCAGCATACCATTCACAGGAGGACAAATGCTCTGCCACTTGCTGACTGTCATGCTGCCCTTCTGCTGTCAAATCTGTCTGTGAATTTCCTGAAATTTCTGCTATGAAATTAATATCCAGCAACTTGTAATTTTCCTCTGCTAAAATTTTGGCAAGGCCTTGGCCTTTTACCAGCTTGGTGGGCTTTAACTCGATATTGAATTCTATCATATTTGCTATCCATCTCGCCCTTTTTCCGTCGATATCCAGCTGCATCAAAACATCTTTTACAGAAGACGAGGGAACATATGCGATGACCTTCGAATGAAGGATATAAACCCTGAATGATTTTAAAGATTTTATAAGAGCATAAGCTTGTTTCTCGATAGGGTCATACCTTAGCTCAGCATCCCTGAGTGTCTTGCTGAAAAAGGCCACGGGATGATCAAAATTTTCGTCGTCTTTCTGAAGTAGGACTGCTGCCACCGTGTCATAGGAAGCAAAGGAGAAGACATAAAAAGTCTTGCTGTAATCTGGGCTGATCAGAATTGGAGACTCGATGATCGCTTGCTTGATATCCTGAAAAGAGTTTTTTGCACTGTCTGTCCATTTTACTTCAGCCCCCTTTTTCAGCATGCAAGTTATATGTTTGATCAATTCAGCAAAGTTGGGCACAAACCTTCTGACGAAATTAATCTTACCGAGCAATGACTGAATGTCCTTCTTTGACCTTGGTAAAGACATCTTTTGAATGGCCTCCACTCGTGCTGGATCAATCATGACACCTTCGGATGAGACAATGTGATCCAAGAGCTTACCCTTTCTTAGAGAAAACTGGGATTTCTTGGGGTTCAGTGAAATCCCAAATTGTCTGCACTTTAAGAATACTCTTTTCAGATGTTTCAGATGCTCCTCATGGCTGCTGGAGTACACTGTAATATCATCAAGGTATATGAAGACAAATTTGTCCTTTTCTCCCACAAACGTTATATCCATGGCCGTTTGGAAAGTAGCCCCGGCGTTCATTAATCCAAAGGGCATCTTGGAGTACATAAAGGTCCCCCAAGGAGTGGTGAATGCAGTCTTCTCCTGATCATCCGGATGGACAACAACCTAGTTGTAACCGGAAAAGCCATCAAGTAAGGACATGACCTTTGCCCCTGAAATCCTCTGTAACAAGTGTTCCATCTTAGGAAGAGGATAGTTGTCCTTTTTTGAGCATTTGTTCAAGTTTCTGAAATCTACACACAACCTTACCTCCCCATTCTTCTTCCTCACGATCACCAGATTGGCAATCCATTTCGATTATCTCAAGGGAACTATGATCTTGGCATCTAGGAGCTTTTTAATTTCTCTCTCAATCACTGGTAGCAAGAGAGGACTGATAGGCCTGAGTTTTTGCTTGAAAGGAATAGTGTCTTTTTCAAGAGGGATTTTATGCTGGATAATATCGGGATCATAAGTCTTTAAATCACTATATTTCCAAGCAAACACATCGGAAAATTCCTTCAAAACACTACAATATTTTGACTTCTCATCAGCAGTCAATTCAGAAGACAAATTGATAAACTTGGGCTGGCTTTTACCTCCTATGTTATGCTCTTGAACAGTAGGATCTTTCTCCTTTCTATTTGGCTGATAAGGGACATCATTCTGATCAAACAACCTCTCCAGGGGTACCAAACCTCGAGGTATGTAGTTGTTTGGTAACTGAATGATATCATGCTGGCCCAACTTCTTCTTTAGCTCAGGTTTCTGTGATTCTTCCTCATTAAGATTCTGTTGATCAATGTGCAGGTCAGAAAACGCATCCACCACTTGGAGAAATCTGCTGAGTTCATCATCATCTTCAAAAACCTTCCAATACTTGACATTATCAGGTAAGGAGGGTCGATATTTTACTTGAATTTCATAGATGAGTTTAGGGGGCATGGGTGGAATGAATGTGCTGGCTGAAACAGCAAGAGAATCAGCGAGTTGATTCATATCCCTTGGTATGTATGAAATTTCAAAAACAGAAAAAGAATCACGCAGCTTCCATACCTCGTCTATGTAAGCCTTTAACCTGACATGTTTAGCTTGAAATGTGCTATTTACCTGCTGCACAATGAGGTCTGTGTCTCCCAATACCTTCAAACCTTTCATCCCCATCTCCTTGGCTGAATTTAATCCCAACAACAGAGCTTCATACTCTGCTATGTTATTTGTGGTTCTGAAGTCAAGCTTGAAAGACAGCGATATGGTTTCTTTTGTAGGAGAGATGAGCACTACTCCAGCACCGGTTGAGTCTCTAGTGCTGGCCCCATCAAAGTACATAGTCCAGACAACAATGTCTTCACCTTCAACCTACTGTTCAATAGGCTTCACGAGCTGAATAGGAGCTAACTGCCCATCATCAATCTGAAGGATGCATGAGCCAAAATCCGTATCCATAGCATAGATAGGATGATTGACGGAATTCTTTCCATCGCTGATGATATAAGCAAGCTGGTTTTCCCTGTAAAGTCTTTTCATCTCCACACCAAACACTGGAATCGTAGCATAGGACAGATCCATTTGTAATGTACCTCCTAATCTCTTTCCCCATGAACAAGACAACATCAGCCCAAACTTAGGTGGAATATCAACAACCAGCATGTCCATAACCATGCTCCTCATTGGCAGTTGAGCAAGGTTTATGACCATGTCTTTGATGAGGCCAAGACATCTAACCTTTCTAGAGTCAAAGGAGAAAAGGTCTTGATATGGTTTAGTGACTTCGAGACCAAGCTCATCCATTACAGCCTTTGGCATGAGGTTATGTGATGCCCCAGAATCAAGTAGACAATTGTGAAGGATTTTGTCATGGAAATTTAAAGATATGTAAAAGGGTGGACAAGAATCGTCACAATCTTCTATCATGGGCCCTATAGTCACTTTAGGCTTATCATCTTGTAGATTAATGAAATCATCTGACGGAGAGGCCTTAGGCTCAAGAGACTTTAAGATGGCTGCTTTAAAGGCCTCATTCTTTATGAGTTCAGTTAAAGGCATGGGTATTTTAACCTTTTGAATTTCAGATTCAAAATTGAAAGGGAGAGATGATCTTTCTGAAAACTTTACCTCATGGGAAGGAGCCTTTAGGCTGACTTGTTCTTTGGTTGGAGGCTGAATTTTTTTTTTCTATTGTTTGGCTGGAGGGGTGTTTTGTTTTTTAGTAGCTAGAGGCTGATTGGTAGCAACCTCTTTACTTTTTACTGGGGTAGAATATTCCTTGTCCTTCGCAGGGGCAGCAACAAGTTTTTTTGGAACAACACTTTTTGACCTTAAATTGTAGCCTTTCTGATCATCTGTCAAATAGACAGCTTCCTCTACACTTGCTTCTTGAATTTGTTGATCCATCAACGCCTCTTCATAGTCTACCTGCGTAAAAAAAAAAGACTCATTCTCATCACCAAAACAATTTATTTCATCAGCATCTTCAATTTCATCAAGAGATGGCTGCTGCTCTTCATCCAACACTGCATTTTGAAGAGGTGGTCTGATCCTCTGCTCATCAGCTGGATTTCTGTCTCTTTGAAGAATCTGAACTTGTGGGTTATTCCTTCTATAAGGAAAAGCATTTGGATTTCTGGGGGCAAAAGTATTTGGCTCTTTTGCTTTTGCTGGTTGCTGATTTTGGATCTTCAACTTGAACATTTAAGATGTCATACTTTCCAGCATCTTGGCCATCTTTTCCATTTTACTGTTAGATGAAGAGGATGGCTCAGCAATAGCCTTCTTCTTCTCAACCCTTCCTTTAAGCTTCTGCGATGCTGTAATGTTAGACTCGACCTCGAGAGCAGCATATTGCATTAGAGCAAGCGTGGCTGATCGTCTTTCTCTAAGGATAAGACAAAAGTCTGCATCAAAAGCAACAGAGAAGGTGATCTTTGCTAATGCATCGCTTGGTTTAATCTTTGCGGGGATCTTACCAAACATTTTATTGAATCTCTTAATAAAGTCCGAGACTGATTCTGAATCTCCTCTCTTCAAATTTCCAAATTCAGACATGTAGTATAACAGATCTCATCTTTCTCCCCAGTATTTCAAGAATACCTCATCTAGTTGTTCAATGCCAGTGATCGAATTTGCTGGAATCTCTTTGAACCATTTACGGGCTTGGCCATCCAAACTCTGAATGAAAACTCTAGTCCACACATCTTCTTCTGAAATATTTATGTTTTCTGCATAAGCATAAAATGATTCAATGTGTTCTTCAGCTGTATACTCCTCTGCTCCTGTGAACTTCGACATATATTTCTGGTAGTCACCTGTTAGCATGGCAGACAGGGGATTTGGCAAGACAAGTGGGGCATATCTGTTTGCCAAGATCTGTTCCATTCTGGTCAAAGGGGTAGCCATGGCAGTCCTGGTGATTGATACAGACGAGGAACTTGTAGGAGAGGATGGAGGAGAAGGGTAACTCGGAGGTGATGATGGAGGAGATGAGTTTCCCGAGTTGGAAAAGATTGGTTGTCTTACTTCACATTGAGCAGCAGTTTCGGAAATAGATGGAAAGTAAGAAGCTTTATAGAATTGACCTAGCAACAATGCTAAATTTTCTTCCCCTTTAGAGGACAGATCATGGAGGATTTCTTCAAGAATAGGAAGATTGGTGTAAGTGTGTAAAACACCTTTTGAAGGTTTTCTAGGTGATGAATCCAAAGGAGATGAAGAGGAATCTTCTTTCTGTGGGGAGGATTCAGTATTCAATTCTTTTGGATGGGATGAAATGTCAATCTCAAGGACAGAATCAGTAATATTAGAAGAAAACTAAGGCTCTTCTACTTTAGAAACTTGAGATGAATTTCTTATTTCTTGGGAATTTTGGGTTTCAGTAGGGGATTCAAATACAAAAGGATGAGTTTTAGTTGGAATACCTAAATCAATTGCACTTGCAGATCTGGAAGCCTGTCTTTGTACAGCTTTGCCCTTGCTGATGATCTTTTCTGGATCAGGAACTGATGTTGTCAATGGGCCTTCTGGGTTTGCCCTAGTGTGAGCTCTTTTGGGAGCCACTTCGTCAATGGAGTCGCCAGATAGAAAATGTACAACCTGATAGTGTCTATTTCTTGTCTATCATCAAGAACTAGATATATGTCGTCTCCCAGAGAAGCTGAGCTTCGATCTCCTCTCCCCGAAAACGATGCCAATTTGTTATCACTCCAGGAAACTCTCCTAGGCTGTAAGTCGGAGATGCCTAGTAACTAACTCTTTTTGGGAATATTTTCTTAATATTTGATGCGGTTTTGTGGATCAAAATGAATATCTAAGGGCTGAACTGAGTTTTCAAGACTGTCTAGGAATATAAAATCTCACAAGGCCTTCTAGCTATGCAGTCAGACAAGGTTTTATCAAATGGGTAAGGAAACAACTATTAATCTAGATTATACTTCATACCAACAAGCATAATGGGCTTAATAACCAAAGAAATATCTTATGATCATCAACTTAATCAATCAACATATGAGATGACAGTCATATAAAGATTGAATGAGCATTAGCAAAGAACATTCACTCACAAGATATCAAAGACAAGAAACAAAAATCTGACAACGTAACTGAGGGAAGCTTGAAATCTTTCATATAATAAGAACAAGTCTTTTGTTATAGTGGCAGCATGATAGCACTCAAAATCAAACCCCTGTTTGATATCAAAACAGGCATTTTATAGCCCTTACAAACAGTTACACAGATCCTAAAAACATGGATCTGTTATTAAATAAAAACAGTTATATTCTATTTAAACTACTCTGAAATTAAAGTCTTCAATCAACTAGACTGAGTGTTCGAACTGTCTTCAGTCTACAAAAATCGCCATTTGCCTCCTCCAGCTTTCAGCATCTGCAATGTGGTGAAGTAGCATGACACCTGTACGTGACTGTTCAATTTTCCAATATTTATGGCTGAGTTTTAGGATATGGTTTTGAATGGGTAACCAAAATCCCTCGAATCCCTGAGGTTGAACTTCTTGTATGTGATTTAATAATCCACTGAAATGTTGGCATATCTTAAAAACATGTTTGAACTAAACTGTTGCGTTTTCGGCCTCAAAACTTTCTTGCCCAGCTTTCAACAACGCAACTGTTTGATATTTTCGCGTGTTAGCTGTTGAAAGCTGTCGCTTTCCACAGCTAACGGGTAGTGAAATAGTTTCCTGGCGCTATTGAAAGTCCTGATAGTGCACAAAAAGCGTTTTCACCTTCTAAATTCATTTCAAACCAAAATCAATGGGCATCTGATTTTTCACCTTGCATATTGACTGCAACTTGAGCAAGGACTTTGAGGTCTGGATGAGATCTTTGCTTCAATTTTTGTTTTAGCCTCCTGATATGCCTTTTGAGGTGTTTGGCAAGCCACCACAAGCTATTGTAGTCTTTGGTGAGCTTTTTCTTCCTCTTTTTCTCTTTAACTCTCTCCTTGGCCAATCTTTCAAACGCTGCATGTGTCTTAGCAAAGTTCTCAGATAATTTTGTATACCTATCCTTAATCACCAGCTCCAAGACTTCTTGCTGGGCAACTACTTCCTTCAGATGTTTGATCCTTTGAGACTTGTTTGACCTAGGGTTTTTTGATGATTCTCCTTGCTCTATCTAACTGAAAGTTTGATAATTCTGAGCACATTCAACTGATTGCTCAGAACTCTTAATTGCATGGCATTGAATTTGTTGCTCAGATCCAGAATCTGGATAAGGCAAGTTAAGTATGTTCTTGTCTGCACTTTGCTCTAATGGATGCCCTGTATCTTGTTGTATAGTCTGCTCTGTTGCCTGCTCAAAATTTAATTTCCTCTTTGACCTGTGGGGCTTTAGTCCAGATAATCTATCTTCTGAAGGTTCAAGTAAAGCCCTTCTTCTTCTTGAACTACTCTGAGGGGATGATTGTTTCTTTGCACCATCCATCTATTCATTTGCAGTCTGATTCTGGGTTTCAAAGCCTTCCCAGAACAGAAAGTGCTCCCAGCTCCTCCCCTGTTGTTTCAATTCTTGCAGAATAATCAATTTAATGAGGCCTAAGTGACATAGAGTGGTTTTCACGCTCAAAGGTTGAGCTCTAGTTCTCTTGCATACCTTATTCAAACTGTGATATAAGAAATAAGGCAAATTGATGGGGGTTTTGCCTGTGAAGTGGTCCATGAGTTTAAAGTGGTACATCATCAGTTTATCATATCTTCCTTCTGAGGTAATTTATAATTGAATGCCTTTGAATAATTCCTACCACTCTTCATCTAGATATGAAATGAGCATACCTTTTCTCCACGCTTTGTGCTTGTATCCATCTTTTAAATAGACCCCGAAATCCAGATTCTTAGGAGCGGTGGTTTTAAACCATTTTTGACCTGTTCTTGGCAATCCTATAGCTGCAGCGATGACAGCCTCATCCACTTTGATCTCCATAGAGCTGAGGCGAGCTTTGTTGCCATCAAAAGTCTTGGCAAAGGCTTCAGCCGTGGCCTGGTGGCACCCAAGTTGTAATCTTTCTGAAAATTCCATACACCCTGCATTTGAAAAATGCCTCTGGACCTCGGGATGCGATTGCAAAAAGGATAAGTTATCCAATTCTCCCTTGATCAAAGCGCCACTGCGTTTTCTCACCATCCTGTAGCTCAAAAACTTGACAAATGTAGTCCCTGTAATTTCCTAGTCGAGCCGAGGTTCTGCACTGTTGAAAGTAGTTCGGGCTTCGGCTCTGCTTTGAATCAAATGAAAACTTCAACAGTGTTTTGGAAATGATTTGTGATATGAACCATATGTTTGATTTGATGGTGTCAGGCCGGCAGTACCTCCTCTGTACCTGCATTACCGAACACGAACCTACCATTCCAGATGTGATGAGCGCTGAGCGTGGGTTCTGGAACGAATTCAAATTGCAGTCATATCCTGACATGAATGATTTAGTTTCTATGATTGCCCACTCCTATCAGCGCATGCCTTGGATTTACTCTGACATGGGGGGTTATCACATCATCATTGTTGTCATACGTGAATATCACACAGGTGATCCCCGCTTCGTGCAGCAACGGCCTGTGGAAAATGCCTCTACCAAACGCTCACTTGCCACTTTCACCAGCGCGCGACTCTGCGAAGAAACCCCTATTAGCTGCTGAAAGTATGCACTTTCAACAGCGCACCGCTTTGTAGAAGACACTCCTTAGCTGTGGAAAATAATTACTTTCAACAGCGCGCCATGTCAGTTGAAAACGCTCCTTAGCTGTAGAAAGGATGTACTTTCCATAGCGCACCACCCGCGAACTTTGACTATCAGACCTTTTGAGATTGACCACTTTCAATAGCGCACCCAGTAATGAAAAGTGTCCCTTAGCTGTGGAAAGCGACAGCTTTCAACAATGCACATCCAACTTTTGAACATAAGTTAGCTGTTGAAAATGAATTATGGAAATTTTGGAAAAGAAGACTTCATGGATCACATTATTTTCTAAAATAGAACCAAAAACCTAAGCTTAACAATTGCAGAAACTTTAAAAATAATGACTTGAGGTCACAACCTATCACCTAGAATAGCAAATAAACCCACTAGTTCATTAGAGGAGTTAACAGTATCATCATGTTATAACAACATGTAAAATTTCGTTGTAACAACGATTGTCTCATCATATAAAAATTTCATTGTTGCAACATGTAAAAAATTTACTGTATCAGCATGTAGAATTTCACTGTTTCAGCAATTGTCTCAGCATGTAAAAAAAAATTCATTGTTTCAGCAACTGTCTCAACATGTAAAAAACATTTCACTGTTTCAGCATAGAAAAATTTTGGTTTTGTTTTTATTCGTCTAATTTTTTTTTTTATTGTGTTTATTTGTAGATCAAAGGATGGACGCAAAAACATTCATTCCTAAAATCAAAATCATTCATATTTTCTGATCCTCATGATCGCACGAAGCGGAGCATACTTATTCTAAGTAAAAGAAAAGTGAAAAATAAAACCTACCTACTCTATGCTAAATGGAATTAGAAATTAGTTACGTGTAGGAAAATTTCTAGTGGAGCCAAGCACGCAACAGTAACAACAATATGTTCAATGGTAATTTTTCAAATGAATAATGGAAATATTCAAGAGTGAATGAATCTAGTTGTTGTGACTACAAAATTTCTAAATAAAAATAAAAAAATGGAGCTAATCAAGTACTTACTTGGAACCATTGCTCGATAATGCTTTCATAGGCATGTTTTTCCTCACTTGGATCTTCCTGCAGCTCCTTATTGTCCTCCTCAAGTTCCTCAGATGTTGATTTCTCGCTTGTTTCTAGAGGAGTATTTAAGCTCTAGGTTGTTGTCAAGATCTCCTCTTCCTGAGAAGAAGAAACCCCGGCTTTCGCCAGGATCTGAGTGAGTTGTTCCAATCTGACACTCATGGTTAAATCATTTTGCAAAAGGGGTTCTTACAACACCCAAATCAAAATAAAAAACTAAAAATCATACTTGCTAAAACACATGAAAACCTCTTCACAGTTGCAAAAATCAAGCACACTTGTTGAAATTGAAATTCACACTCTAGTTACACTTGCAAGAAAATAAAACTAAACTTCAATCCATTGTGCTTCCCCGACAACGGCGCCAAAATGTTAGGTGAAAATATTGTCGTTTAATTCTGTTGTAGTACTTGCCCAACTATTTGATTTGTCAATCCGAGGTTCCTAGGCTTACGAAGCACACACACTATATATGTAGGACTGAAGTAGAACTAATCTAATATAAATTGCTGAAATGAAATTAATCTAGGAAAGCAATACAACATGTGAAGAGTTGAATGGCAAAATACAAATGTGAGCTCACACAATACATCAATCTCAAATTATATTACAAGAGTCAAATGACAAAGCATGAAAGAATAACAAAGCTAAGAATCCCCTTCTCCTCATTACAAGACTAAATTATGAATTACATGATCTCTAACTCTCTAAGCTAATCTCTCCTATGAATAACAGTATCCCCCTCGTGAAGAGAGAACACTCTCTTATATACATGAGAGTCTTGAAGAGTGTCATAATTACAGATTCACTATTCTCTCAACCATTCTCAACTACTTTGCTATTATTAGTAGATATGATCCCTTCAAATCCTCCACACATCTCTCACATATCTTAAATAAGATATGCCATCTAAATTTTCCATGATCTTCTCCTTTGAATATGCTTGAAGATGAAATTCGAATTTGAGGCTAGGTGGTAATATTTGACTTTGTTAAAATCTTCACATATGCCTGCACACATCATCAAACTCATCCAACCTTGATATATAATGAAAATATGTTATTTTTCTAATGTTTAATCACAAATTCACTTATAATACTGAAATGAATACAATGGAAAATAATAAGGAGAAACCCCAGTATTATTATGGAAATGGTATGATGGAAGGTTAATGGGACGATGAAATGTAAGGAATAGTGAAGGAAAAAGAGGATATAAATGTGACATTTCTGAGGCCCAACATTAACCACCTTGAAATTTCTCTTCGAGTCTATGAATTACCCTGGTGTGCCCTCCTATCATCTTCTCTTCTAAATCCACTAGGTTTAGACACGCACTCCTTGCGTTGGCTTACAGAGTTTCCACTCTCTGTTGCGCACTCCTTGCACTTAGCCTAGAGAACCAGACTTAACTCAACACACTCACAGATAGAAAACTAAAAGTATATCCCTACAAATGATTCCTAACATTCATCTACAATTCAAATGAATGTAAATTACATTCATAACACAACATCCATTACACAGAAATTAGAAACAGGAAAAATTGTCATTTTCTATGAATGGTGGAATGCCAAATTACAATGGTGGAGTTCGAGATACAACTGAGTCTTAGCTCTCTGCATGTCTCTCCCTACAAGTTGACCATCCTGTCCAACCTATCTAACAGTCTACCACCTAACCTCTCTTTTGTTACAATACAAATATTTATACAAGAGGGGCTCAATGAGCTTCCCTCACAAGCTAAATTAGTGGTGTCAAATTACCATTCAAAATGTCTGTCTAAGGCCAGATTACAATGATGGAAATCTGCTCCAAATTTGATGCAGATCTCTCCTACCATCAACCTATTAATGGAGACCTTATCTCCAACTTGTGTGAAGGCCCAACTTGTCTCTTCCAGCTTTTCCTCAATAAATGCATGGATCACGCCTTAGATTCTCAAGGCAAAAGGAGAGGGCAAGGCCTCTCCTTCCTTAAATGCGACCACATGTGTTAATTAGATGGCACATGCTAAGGTGGAGTGATGCTCTTGCATCAAAATGAGAGACCCTTGCCTCTTATTTATATTTTTATGTAGCTTCCTTAAGGGGTTACCTTCTAGCCATCTTAAACCGCTTTCGTTATTTTAGGGCTAACCCACTTCTAACTACTTGTCCACTTAGTAATTTTTCCATTAAATTTATTATTTAAATAATTTATTTGTTATCCAATTTATTATTGTACACTCATCACTTCACTTTATTATTTAAATAATTTCTTCTTTGTAACCACTTTGACTACTTTGACCTTTTGGGGCTTCTAGATGACTCATGCGGGTTCTCCAACTTCACATAGCTATAACTCTCTAACCGTGAGGAGTTATGTGACGTTCCACATACCACCAGAAATGGCATGAAATGTACTATCCATCTAGAATAGTCATACCTTCAAATATATTAAAATTCATACCATTATACATCAAACAATCTTTGGTCCATTACCCAAATATTTGTGCTACTAGAATTCACCACTGGACTTTATTCAAGGGTTGACATCAATGACAACAATCCGAAATAATAAACAATATATATATCTATATATCTATATATATATATATATATATATATATATATATATATATATATATATATATATATATATATATATATATTTATAAGAGGTATTAGAGGAAAGAAAAAATATGCGAGCCTAACCATTAAAATCAACCTACAAAGCCACAAGTAGGCTCGGAGTGTAACACTCCAAAGGTACACATGTCAAGCTAAAATGTGATGTCATAGACAATAAAGGCTCCAATTCAATGTTATTCCATGAGATGTGACCAATGTTCCTCCTGCACTTTTCCAAGGAATTCAATGATCCTCCTCCAAGCCTCCAAGGATATCAATTCGTCTTTATAGCGACAAAAAATTGTTGCAAATATAACATTATTGTGGCAACAAAAACTTTTCATTTGTGTTTTTCCATGATTTTTCGTCTATACAGAGACGAAAAATCATGCCAACTATAGAATTCTCGTCGCAAAATAGACTTTCCATTTGTGTTTTTTACGAACATTAGTCTATATAACGATGAAATATAGTGGAAAATATAGCATTATCGTGGCAAAAAAAAAAAAAAAATTGTGTTTTTTCCATGATTTTTCATCTATATAGCAACAAAAAATCATGGCAAATATATCATTTTCGTGGCAACAAAAAAATTTCATTTGTGTTTTACCACGATTTTTTGTGTATATAGCGATGGAAAATCGTGGCAAATATAGCATTCTCATGGCAACAAAAAAATTTCATTTTTGTTTTGCCATGAATTTTTGATTATATAGCGTCGAACAATCATGGAAAATATATCATGCTCATGGCAACACAAGTGGATTTTTTTGTTGGGTATGTGTTATATTCTTTGCATGTGTGTGTGTGGGCGCATCATATATGAAAACGATGTATGACGATCCCTCGTAGTAGTGCTCTATTTTTGCCATGTGCATCGGGCGCTTTCCTAGGGGGGTCTCGGGGGGGGGTCAAGTATGCCCCCCCCTGGTTATGCGCAGTGTTTGGCACTGGGCGTAGCCCGGGGCCGACAGGGTTCAGGGTAGCGCCCCGAATATTTTTTTTTAGCGGTTTTTGCTATTCTTAGCGATTTACTAAAAATAATCCTAGTTTTAGGGATTAGGGTTTTGGTATCTACACAATACCTAAAAACATTGTATATATTGTATAGTGAATGGTGAAATTCTATATAATGAATATAAGAAAGGTTTTCTTGGTTGAGGGTTTCTGGTATAAATCTCTGTGTACTATGTGAATGAGCCATTGATTAAATTCTGTTTTTCTTAAGAATCTATATGCATTTCTTTACTTCACAGTTTTAAAAATTACATGTGGTATCATAGGTCATTTTTGGCTTCAAAGGGATGCCTTTGTTGTTGAGGGTTTGGCTCGGTCTTGATAGATCAAGTTTATCTTGGGTCTATGATAAACCTGGGTTTAGTGGGATATTTTGCAGTGGTGATTTGAGTGTAGAAAGATGAATGATAAGCTCTTCTAGAATTGAGATAGAGAAGTTTAATGGTAGAAACTTTGAGCTATTGAAGTTGAAGATGGAGGACCTTCTTGTAGACAAAGAACAATGGATCGTTGTGGATCCTGGTACATAGCCTACTAGTACACCGTCTACCAACACACAGGCTACTGGTACACAATCTACCAGTACACCACCTACTGGTATGTCGAAGGAATATTGGGAGAAGTTTGACAGAAGAGAAAGGAGTACTATTCGACTCTGCCTGGAAGATTCGGTTTTGTTGAATGTCTCAGGAGAATCTACAGCCAAGGAACTATGGGATAAGTTGGGGAATTTGTATCAATCAAAGTCCCTGGTAAACAAGTTGTTTCTTCGAAATAAGTTGTATCATCTTAGGATGGAAGATGGAGATTCTATGACAGAACATCTAAATGCTTTTAATACTCTGGTAAGTCAACTTGGATCTGTTAATATTACGATTGCAGAAGAAGATGAGTGTATTACTTTGTTATGTTCTTTGCTAGACTCTTGGGATAATCTGGTTGTAGCAATAGGTAGTACCACTCAATCTACATTGAAGTATGAGGATGTAGTTCCATCCTTGTTATCTGAAGAGATGAGGCGAAAAAGAATGGATGGTCACAACACAGATGCTTTATTTGTAAAAGGGCGTACCCAAGACAGGAACCCTGGTAAGCCTTCGGGGTGGAGATCTAAATCTACAGGTAGATCTAAATCTACAGGCAGATCTAAGTCTTCAGGAAAATCTTTGAGGAAATGCTGGAAGTGTGGTAAAACAAGGCATTATAAGAAAGATTGCAAGTCTAAGAAGGTTGAAAAACCAAAGGGATCTAATAGTACCTCTTCCATGGAGGGGAAAACCTCCACTGAAGAAGGAGGTGATGTTTACCTGGAATCTACAAGTACACATGCAGACCATGGTGTATGGTTGATCGAGTCAGGTGTGTCATACCATATGACTCCACAAAGGGAGTGGTTCTCTTAATATCAAAAATATGATGGTGGTGATGTATTCCTAGGAGATGACTCAACAGAAAAAATCTTAGGACGTGGAAGGCTTAAGTTGTTGCTAAAAGATGGAAGGATTAGAACTCTCCCTGGGGTTCTGCACATTCCAAAACTTGTCAGGAGCCTAATATCTGTAAGCAAGATGGATGATGCAAGAGTGGATACAGTATTTGCAAAGAACACTTGAAAGATGGTACGAGGAGCAATGGTGTTGATGAGGGGAGTTCGGTGTGGAACTCTATACAAGTTGTTGGGAAGAACTTATACTAATGGGTGTAATAGTTCTATTGTCCTTGAGCAGACAAATAAAGAAGACAAGACCAATATCGTCTCTGAAAAGAAGACCATGCTGTGGCATCAAACACTAGGACATATTGGAGAAAAGGGCCTTCGAACACTACACGGTAAAGGTATGCTTGAAGGTATGTCTAATTGCACTCTAGATTTTGATTTCTGTGAACATTTCATATATGGTAAACAAAATCGAGTAAGATTCCCATCTAGTGCTACAAGAGCAAAGGGGATCTTAGAGTTGATACACAATGATGTGTTTGGACCTGTCCCTGTTCCATCCCTAAGTACATTTGTTTATTATGTTTCATTCATAGATGATTTTTCAAGGAACACATGGATTTATTTTCTTAGAAAGAACTTAGAGGTATTTGATAAATTTAAAGAGTTTAAGGCTCTGGTAGAAAATCAGACAGAGAAGAAAATAAAGGTATTAAGAACAGATAATGGTGTAGAATTTTGTGGAAATGAATTCGAAGAATTCTATAAGAAGTGTGGTATAGCAAGGTAGAAGAGTACTCCATACACTCCTCAACATAATGGAGTTGCAGAAAGGATGAACATGAAACTGATGGAAAAAGCAAGGAGCATGCTCAGTGGTGTCGGGTTAGGACAAGAATTCTGGGCAGAGGCAGCGGGTACAGCATGTTACCTGGTCAATCGATCACCTTCATCAGCGTTGGATGATAAAAATCCACATGAGGTATGGTCTAGAAAGAAACCCTCTCTTCAACATCTTAGAGTGTTTGGTTGTGATGCTTATGTACATGTTCTAAAGGAAAATAGAAGTAAGCTGGATAAAAAGGATGAAAAGTGTATCTTTATTGGTTATAAAGATGGTGTGAAAGGTTATAATATTTGGAAGCCAGAAACCAAGAAAACTGTTTACAGTTGAGATGTTGTTTTCAGAGAGGTAAAAGATGTGTCCAAACAGGAATTCCTACCAATGTAAGAGGAACCTGAGAAAATGGAGCTTGAGTTGGATGATGCAAAATCTGAATCATCTGAAGAAGAGGAAGCATAAGAAGAAGAAGAAGAACCTCATACCCCAGTATTGAGGAGATCAGTGAGAGATAGAAGGAAACCAGAAAGGTATAGTCCACCTAATTTTCATTCCAATTTTTATTTATCTATTACTGATGATGATCCCAGAACTGTTAGGGAAGCAATGAATTCAGAGGATAGTAAACTTTGGAAGAAGGCCATGGTTGAAGAAATGGATTCCTTGGATAAGAATGAGGCATGGGATATAGTTGAGTTGCCAGCTAGAAGAAAATATGTTGGTAGAAAATGGTTGTTTAAGAAGGATTTTAATGCACAAGGTAAAGTGGAGAAATACAAAGCTCAGTTAGTAGGAGAAGGTTATTCCTAGGTAGAGGGAATTTACTTTGGTGAGATTTTTTCTCCTGTTGCTAAGATAACTTCTATTAGATTTATTTTATCTATTGTTGTTGCTTTTGATCTTGAAGTGGAACATATGGATGTGAAGACATCATTCCTACATGGGGATCTGGAAGAAGAAATCTACATGAAGCAGCCAACAGGCTTTGTAGTGAAGGGAATGAAAGAGTTGGTCTGTAAGCTAAAGAAGTCATTATATGTTCTAAAGCAATCACCTAGGATGTGGTACCAAAAGTTTGAAACATACATCCTTGGATTGGGATTTGTAAGAAGCAGGGTTGATCACTGTGTATATTCCAAGCAGGTTGGTAATCACTTCATTTATGTAGTGTTGTATGTTGATGACATGTTGTTGGTAGGAAATAACATGGATGTTATCAAGGA
>ML778667.1:212798-277461 GCA_009831015.1 Picea engelmannii | reverse complement strand
AATATGTTGAGACGATATTGCAGAGGTTTAATATGCATGGAAGTAAACCGGTCAAGGTTCCTATTCCTATAGGTGTAAAGTTATCTGTAGATCAGTGTCCCAAGACACAGGAAGAAGAAGAGGACATGTCCCATGTTTCATATGCCAGTGTAGTTGGTAGTTTGATGTATGCAATGGTCTATACTAGATCGAACATTGCACATGCAGTGGGAGTTTTGAGCAGGTATATGTCAAATCTAGGGAAGGAGCATTGAATAGCAATAAAGAGGGTCTTCAGGTATCTTCGTGGCACCACCAGTTATGGATTGTGCTACCAAGGAAGACCAGGATTGGACAGAGTGGTGGACATACATGGCTTTGTTGATGCAGACTGGGCTGGAGATATGGATCGTAGAAGATCTACAAGTGGGTATGTATTTAATCTATTTGGAGGAGCAATCAGTTGGATGAGCAAAAGACAGGTTGTAGTGGCACTCTCAACTACAGAAGTTGAATACATGGAAACCACTCATGCAAGCAAGGAAGCAGTATGGTTACAAAGATTGTGTTCAAGTATTGGGTTGGTACAACAAGTAGTTATATTAGGTTGTGTTAGTAACAATTGTGGTATCGGGATTTTAAAGGGTAAGAGGGCCGAGACCTTTCGAGTCTCGAAAGACCGATGGGATCCTAGCCATTGATCTTGGCAGGACATGCATCAAACATTAGAAGGAGAGTCGGGATTTCAGTCCATCGGAGGATCGGAGTTTCTGGAGGCAGGGAACTCTTACATAAGTGAATCGCGATACAGTATTTCTCGACCGAATCAGAGCCGTCCGTCAGCAGAGGAATGTGGCGAGAGATCATGCAGAGTCGGGGATCGGGGAGCTGAAAGTCCCATGCACATGATAGCGAGAATCCCGATATCCCGATACCCGATTTCCCGATGTCGGGAGAAGCTTTCAATAGTGGAAAATAGGTGGCAGGCTTTGCACCAAGGAGCGGACCATTGACAATTCAACGACCATGAGCCATCGGGTTTCGGGGAATCGCAAGTTTCGTGGACACAAACATCGTGTCGTCAAGAACGCTGAAAACCCGATGGAAATTTGGACCACGGTCACACTTGGGATAGGTCATATGGACTATGGTCCAGCCGGTAGGGGCTAGCTCCTAGGAGGAGGAGCTCATCGCACATCGGGATATCAGGGATCCCAGAGGCAAGGAACTCGCGCACTTCAAACTTGCGAATCCCGAATCCCCGAAAGCCCGAAACCTCATCACACGCTTCCTTGCTGCCACGTCCATCCCCGTGTCATGCCAAGTCATATTCTCTTCCCGGCCCCTGTGTCTTGTCCACCCGGCTCGTGCACTTCAAAGCTCGTGAATCCTGCCACGTACATTTGCCCTATCATTTTCCCTCTGCCCATCCATCCACGTGGCCTCTCCTCATCCCATATCTGCATCGAGCGTGTCCAACTACCCCTGCCTGGTCACCATCCGTCCATCACTTTGTGTCAAGTCTCCCAGTCATCATGAAGGCCTCCATGTCATGTTGATACAGAGTCAAGCGGGTCTTTCCCGATCTCAGTGAAGCAGTTATTGCAGTAGTTAATGGTGGTTGAACATCGTTTCCTCCATAAATGGAAAGCCCAGAAATGACTGTAAGCTTGTCAATTCATTCACAGGTTCTTTGGAACACGATTGCATCTGACTGAAGTTTACGAACGTCCAAAGACTACATGCACAATAAATGTGAAGACGTAATGTCTTCAAGGCGATGTCTCGATTTAGCTTCCAGTGTTTTTGTTCCAAGTATATGTAGGCATTTCTGCCATTTTTTGAAGGTATCGATGGTTGAGCAGAGCTCCCGGCTGCAAAGTTTTAATGAAGCATTGTTGTTTTGGTTATGTATGAGATTTGGAGACTTCTTGCCTTATGGATGCCAGTTTCTTTCATATCTTTGTTTACACTGTGTTAGAGCAGCTCGGAATTGGGGGATCCAGTCGAGCTGTAGCTATTATAGGATGATGTTGTAATGGATCACTGTAATAGTTACGGAGCCTCTAATCGGTTTCTGTGATTTCTTTAACGCTGAACGACTTGGAATTGGAGGATCCAGTCAAGTCCCCTTTCAGTTTCTTGAATCCCTGAACCAGGAGGATCCTGCTTTCAGAGTTTTTCCCCTACAAACCGCTGCAAGCCTGATGCCCAGAGCTGTTTGTTCACTTTCTCCTAAGTCTTCCACCTGTTCAACTTTAAATCAACCCACTGGCTGAAGTTGGGATTCCAGACCTCCTTCGTTCTTTACGTACCAGACTCAGTCCCTGAGTTAGAATGATATTTGCTCGAGTCTTTACCCCCATTCGATCACCATTTAAAACAAACCGTGACATTAATCTGATGGGTGTCGGGCTCTGCTCTTGCAAGCAATCCAGGAGTGACTTCTGACGCTAACAGATTGTGACAGTCAGAGTGCAATATTCCTGGCAAAGAACCTAGCTTATCATTTGAAGACAAAGAATATTGATGTTCAGTATCACTTTGTGAGAGACATGGTTGAGGAAAAGAAGGTGTTGTTGGAAAAGGTTGACACTTTGAAGAATGTTGTAGATTCATTAACAAAGTCTATGAGCACAGAATATTTCTCTTGGTGTAGAGTAGCAATGGGCATTGTTACCCTGGATTGTTGACTATATAATCCCCCGGACCCTTGGATGCAAACAAAACAACAAGTGGGAGAATGTTGGGTATGTGTTATATTCTTTGCATGTGTGTGTGTGGGCGCGTCAGATATGACAATTGCATTTGACGATCCCTCGTAGTAGTGCTCTATTTGTGCCGTGTGCATTGGGCACTTTCCTAGGGGGGTCCCAGGGGTGGGCAGGTATGCCCCCCTCTGGTTATGCACAATGTTCGGGGGCAGCGCCCTGAAATTTTTTTTTGGGCATTTTTTGCTATTTTTAGCGGTTTACTAAAAATAATCCCGGTTTTAGGGATTAGGATTTTGGTATCTACGGAATGCCTAAAAACATTGTATATATTGTATAGTGAATGGTGAAATTTGATATAATGAATATAAGAAAGGTTTTCCCGGTTGAGGGTTTCCAGTATAAATCTCTGTGTACTATGTGAATGAGCCATTGATTAAATTTTGTTTTGCTTAAGAATCTATATGCATTTCTTTACTTCACAGGTTTAAAACTTACATTTTTCACTATATAGATGAAGTTTTTTTGCTATATAGAGGAACGTTTGTAAAAAAAATAAAAAATGCAAGAAATGATTACCAAACAAATGACATGTGGAAGCCATATTTTGTGGATATTTCCATGATGATTTCTGGGTCATCAATAGAGTGACGAAAAAACATGCACGAAATATAAGACCCACTTCCATGGAAAGTTCAATGAAAAAGTGTCACAATAGAAATGCAAAAGTGTGGAAAATTTGGTCACATTTAGTTCACAAGAAGATGATTAAAAAGAGGATAATAAGGCATTTCAACATAAAACATCAATGAGAAAACCATAAACATACAAAAACATAACCCCAAAAGATGAAATGTTAAAAGGTTTGGGGGCCCCAATGTGGTTAGTTGATACATCAACTTCTTGGGGTGTAACTTTTGCATACAATCTCCATTTGGGGCACTTAGTAGCTTGTCAGAAATGTATATCTAAGAAATAAACATTAATAATATCCCAATATTATCCTTTGGCTATATACTGGGCATTTTCAGGCCCAAAAAAATCATTTAGGGCCTCAAAACAACCTCGGAAGTTTGGGACCATTAACCTTGGAAGTTTGGAAATAATGTCAAGATGTGGAACCTTTATGAATTAGTGGAACAAGTGGGTGGGAACCAATATCCACCTGGATCAGTCCTCCCCATCAAAAATTAATGGTCCCCATTGTTTCAAGTTCCTCCATCATATGGGGAAATTTCTACTGAATTTGACTACTCGTGAGCCATTTTCCTTGGTGAAGAAGTTTAACTGCTTTGACGACCCGATAGAGTTGGATGTTCTACTAGTAAGTGCTCTTAGTTTGGGTGTCCATGATACGATCAATTATTTCCTACTCAATGTAGCCAATATTGAGATTTTTAAGTTACAAGTGCTCGACCACGTTCAAAGTGTCCACGAGAGGTGGAAAATATGGTCAAAGGAGTTCCTTATTAAATACAGGGTGAAGCCAAGGAAAAGGGGAATACTTAATTTAAAATAATTCTCACCGATATCCTTGGTGATGGTGTA
This sequence comes from Picea engelmannii, assembly GCA_009831015.1. Classification (NCBI taxonomy): domain Eukaryota; kingdom Viridiplantae; phylum Streptophyta; class Pinopsida; order Pinales; family Pinaceae; genus Picea; species Picea engelmannii. The sequence goes on along the minus strand of ML778667.1, from coordinate 273,223 downwards.
AGGATCATATTAGAGTGGGTATATCTTATGATGGGGTCCTATGAGGCTCTCTTTCTACAAATGAAACCATATCGTATCTCCCACCTTGAACTTGTGTGGTACCCAATGTTGATTGTGTTGTTTCTTGTACTTGGCATTGGATTTATGTAAAATATCATGAACTTGTTGTTGGATGTGTTGGACTCATTCAACAAATTTGGTTGCTCAATCAACCTTGTTATGGGCATGGGAGGACTCTTACTGTGCAGCTACAATGGGTATATCTACGTCAATGAGGGCCAATGGATGGAACCCAAAGCACACTTGAAAAGGGTTGTGACAAATTTAGTTGTGGAGGGATTTGTTGTAGCTATGTTGAATATAAGGAAAGATCTCATCTGATGTGCATGGATGTTTCAAATTGTCCATCCTTAGGACATGAACAATCATCCTTTTGACTAATTCTTTACTTCCATCATTTTTTGGGTGGAAGGTGTTAGCACTCCGTAATTTCTTAAGGTTGTGAAAGAAATGGATAGAGGTAACCATAAAACCACTTTGGAAGTTGGGACTTTCCAGCTTTAGAGAGGGATATCTCTATGATATTTATATTTTTTTATGTTAAAATACTAGGCTAGTTATGATAGGTCGAGGTTGTTTGTATGTTTTGAATTGTTTGGTTGGAACAGGGAAAATGGGTCATTGGGAAATGGAGTCACTGCCTTAGTTCAATCAAGGAAGGTTCTATAGGAAACTTTATAGGGAAGGATAGGAAACCTTGTTGTATTCTTAAGGTTGATGAGTGATTTTAAAGAAAAGGTGAGGGGATCGTATTATACCGAAGCAATTAAGAATTCTATAGCTAACCCCCAAGTAGAAAACATTGAAATTATTCAAAGCCAGAATCAGAGTGTACCTCAAAACAAATTATTTTCTTTTATTTTCTATTGAATAATTTAGAATCTATGGATAACATATGAATAACAGTGAAAACGTAGATACAAGGAAATATGCACTTCACCAACATAAGCGACACGAGAATTATGTAATTGTTGCAACTGTATTACTGAAGTTTGATCAAAGGAAGTTATGTGAGTTTCTTTACAATACTATTCATATCCTTCAACAAGTCCCAACCCCTTATACTTAGAAATGAGAAGTATTTATAAAGTCATTTAAAAAAGATCATGTTATAATTGATCAATATTTTTAGGGATATCTAAACTAACATATCTCTAGTTACAAAAATATCAGAATGTTTCAGATCTGCTAGGATTTTTGGCATTGTTTTGATGTAAGTTTTTGGTGATCTCTCTTTGACTTATGCATAGTTGTTGGTCCTTGCTGCTAACTGTGGCTACTCGTACATTGAAATATGGAATTAATTGATTAACTGTGTGCACAAATCTCTCCATCAGGACTTGAATAGATCTGCTTCCGACTTGGAGATGAATACCTTTTTAATGCCATTAAATATGCACACAAAGATCCTTGGAACCACTAGCAGATTTTGAGGCGTTTATTGAGGAATGATTTTATTTTTTTATTCATCCATTGGGGATATCGTGGAGATTAATGTTGAGATTGTTTAGGTGCCTGAAATCATCAATAACTTCTCTTGAACAAAACCTGAAAAGTATCACAATTGAACTTCACTGAACTCATTCCCATACTCACATGCCTGAAAATCATTATAGACTGTAACATTGAGAGAATTTATTGAGGACGTTGTTACAGGACAAATAATAGTCAATGGTCATGGGGGAAAGGTTTTCAAGGATAATAGATAGGAGACATGGGGACATGTTTCATTTAGGGAGAGAATGAGTAGTGGGAAGGTGTAATTGGTTACCGAATAGGATATGTGGGGACAAGTGTAGAGTAGGGAGAGGAAGAGTGTAGGAGGGAAGGTGAGTGCTATCAAGGGTGAGAGGGATAGGTTAGGAAGATTTTGGAGGTGGGGGGTAGGTGGTAAGTGGTAATAGGACGGGGGGGTGTGAAATGGTGAGGGAGTTCTATTTTAGGTGGGACCGCGGTGGGGAAAATGACTTTTCAGACCTCCCCCTCCACCGATAAAGGTAGGTAGGTTGGGGGGGGCAAAAGAAAATGAGGGTCGTCGATCGGGGGGGGGATGAATGATGTCGTTGATGGAGATTGGCATGGATTTTATATGCTATAAGACAACCTGTCTTTTCAATTTTCCAGCTTTGGTTAAAAACATATGCGCCATAAAACATTAGCAAAAAAAAATTCTTTCTAAATTTTCTCCTGAGCTACCATTGGAAATTTTATCCTGAGAATTATGTCATGAAAACACTTGCAAACTTATCTGAACCAAAAAAAATTTGACAAAATATCCCAAAGAACCATACTTTTTTTTGGCCATCAAACTTCAAAAACTAAATCATTGTTTGGATAAACTCACTTTTTAGGCTACGACACCTAGTAATTCAAAGGCTAAACTTTACCAACAGATTTCCAAAATAGATAAATGAAAAAACATATTACCTATATTTATAGGACCCTAACAGTGGCTCCAATTGGGGATGGAATCCTCCCAGTGAGGTGCCAAAGAACACTGTAGACTAGTATCCTGATCCATTGGGTTGATCCAAAACCATTTAAATTTATGTCTGTAACTTGAAACTGAATGTTAACCACATCTACTACAAATATGAACTGAAACTTCAAGATGAAAACTGAAACCAAACTGAAAAATGCTTGACCATCAAGCTTATTTGCACATTCGTACCCTAATCTACTGAAAATTGTTGTTTAATCAGGTAATACAAAAATGCCAGTACAACCAATCAAGAAGCTTATCCAATAATAAAGATTCCTGATAAAACTCGAACAAAATCAAAACTCGAACAAAATCAAAACTGAATAATGTATTGAAAATGACCCCTAATAACAAATTTGATCTTTATAGTGAAAACGTGGCCAAGTGTTCCAACTGAAAAACTCCTCCATATAGGCCCTTACTGGGTCATAAAAATCATGTATGTCAAAGTTTTTTTGTTGATCTCCAATGTCAAAGGGAAGAGGTAGCCATGTGCAATATTGCTTCTGGTGACATAAAACTTCACAAGGAAGACTAAGAAATGGAAGGATTTGAAGTGTTTCCTGACCTCCTAAAGCTTTGACCTCTCTTTCTATATCTTTGGCAAACTCATCCAAAAACTGAATTTTGGCTTATGAGCTACATTTACATGATTTTAGATAAGAAGACAAACATGCAAAAAAAATCTCATCATCTCCATCTTCAATGCACATATCGTTCCATTCCATAAAGATTTGAATTGAAGGAGATTTTTCCACAAATGTTGTCCCCTCCATCCATGTTTCCATAAGATAATCTAGAAAGTTGTAATAGCTCTAACAGATCTAGCAAGAAAACCTTCAGCCCAAATTTTATACTTTCCTTGGAACAAATCATGAAACAATCTAAGGAAAACATCTTCATATTTGACTCTAAGAAGCTCAGTGAAATCAAGAAAAATTGATAAATGTTTCCAAGTCAAAATCAGATCATCTCCATTAAATTTTGGACCATTTCTCAAAAAATATTCATCCTCGGGTAAAGGATTCGGGAAACCATAAATCTGAGAAAAATCTAAACATGCATACCTTGAAATGATAGTATCATCTTTTGAGTTATTCATTAGCCCATTAGAGTCATTAATGAATGCCTCAAGTGATGAATCTTTATGTAACATCCCCGAGCATCACTGGTCGGGTAATGCTACCAACACAACCTTAAAGTTGTCCTTTACTGCTTTGATCTGTGACAACTCCAGCCTTAAACTACCGGGCTATGTGACACAAAGATACTTGCGGAAAAACATACACATCCATATAAACATAGAATGACTATTCTACATATATATAACATAATAATCCAGAAATAACAGTAAGCCTACACATGCAACATATACAACATACACAGGCAATACTCATCAATTACAACATATGTACCAATACACAACATGTAAATGAACAGAAAAGTAGTATTTATCTTTTATTAGAATACCACCAACTGCATTCATACGTTCCATGAACCTCCCATCCATAGACCACGATACTCATCATGCTCAGCACTGGGTCACCCCCAAGATGGGACTAAGCTCCACCCAAGGAAAGGGAATCCTAGACTAGGCCGAGTTTACATGAAACTACATAGTGAAACTGGAAGGATTCTCTCCATGAGCCTTCTTACACTCACTACTCATGGACTCTCATTCCCCACATGCCTGTTCCACCCCAGGAATATGCACCTTCACTTTTCCACAGTCCATCGATTGCTCCACTTCCCCTCTCAGGGTCTCGACAACAAGTCGGATCAGGAATTCTCAGAGCTCTATAGATGGTGATGGACTCTCTCTCTAGGAGAAAACCACTTCCCAACAAACTCTCTCACCTGGAGAGAGTTTCTCACAGGCATGACAACCTTCTTCTTCAACTCGATTCCAACATAGTGAGGGCAACAACAAGGTTCAGTAAGGAACATGCGATGACAGCAAGCCACACTCAGTCCAAGAATTGTGTGGCCACAACAACCCATATTTATGACACCACATGGCTCAAACAATTATGGGATACTCGGAATTCATAGGATACACAGAGGAAAACTCGAATGTCTCCCGGAGACATGGATCAGTCTGTTGGTTTTCCCCACAAGTTTCAAGGTGTGTGACCAGGAAACAACCCATAGGTCGATCATGGAGGTTTTAGGTTTAGATTGCGTATGGAAGAATGGAAAGCCCCCCCCCCCAACAGTGTTGGATTTCCCAGCTATAACGTCATGCACCCAGGTTGACACCTGTCTTCCTATAGTCGCATGCACTCCACTTAGCACACATTCCTTTTCTAGGAATTTAGGATAACACTTGGTCAATTGTCCACCTTATCCTTTTAGGAAATAATAATAAATTACCATCCCCTTTAGAGGTAAGACCCCTAGCTTATCCCATAAGCCCAAACACGTATCCTCATTCCTAACCCAACCTTTTGGAATCTTAGTCCCCCATCACTCTTTCTTCGTGGTCGATCTACACACAACAATGTTTATATTTTTATTAATGATTTTGCATAATTACATATACAAAACAGGTTCCTTGCCTTTAAGACTTAGGCTCTCCAGCCTAATAAACACATAATCCCACTAGCTTATAAACACTCAGCTCACTAGCCTACAAAACATGTTTACAATTCCTAAATACAACTAGGGTTCATCCTTGGGGATATTACAATCCCCTCCCCTTATTTTTGCACTGTCCTCGGTGCAACTCTTTCACAACATCAACACTATTTCCAAAATCTTCAAAACGATGTGGGTATTATGTCCGCATAGCATCCTCATGATCAGGGATGATTTTAAGGATGGAAATTTATTTTAAAATGTAGAAACCTTGGCGAATCTTACTACTTCCTCATATGCCAACTATAAATGTTTGGTGATGTTTGTAAAAATATTCAAATTTATAGGGATTTTATATAGTTTGTATAAAATTTTGGCGATTTTTAAAGTAAAATAATTTTATCCTATAGAATTTGAGCAAATCATTTTTAGAATGGCGAATCTTTTTTTGGGAAAAAACATGGAAAATTAGCCCATGAGTGAAATTTATCCCCTAAAATTATTCTTTCTCATGATTCCATGTCACGTCCTTAGGACCGTACCAGGTCCAATGGACCTTTACAATCCCTATGGCTCAATTCCAGAGTTGTTTTCTCTTCCGGTCCAATATGCGCATTGGATGCACTTGCAAGACACCTTTCTCCACATGAATCACATTCCAATCAATAACATGATTAGCATCAGGTATATATTTCTTAAGCAATGAAACATGAAACACATTATGTACAGTCATGGATGTAGGTAATGCAAGCATATATGCAATGTATATATATGTATATACAGGAAATTATAATAACATTATAACCTGTATAAAAGATACACAACATACAATAAATAGATAATTGATACTCATCTTTGATTGAGAAGACCTTCCACCCCTGAGCAGGGCTATGACTCCATCAGGGCAATGGCTTCCCAAGATAGCCACAATCCAAAATTCATATCGACATGGTCTAGACCAAGGTATCAAACCTCAATGACACTCCAACCAATGGTCTCTCATTCCCCCACATGCATGTTCCACCCCAGGAGGGTATACCTTCACTGTCACACGTTCCATCGGCTACTACACCTCCCTTTCCTTGGGCTTCAGCAACAGGTTGTCTCAGGAAGTCTCAGAGCACCATGGCTCACAGAGTTCCAACTACCCTCAAAGGTCTCCAGGTACCCTCTAGGCCTCATACCGGGGAACCTATCCACACACTTCTCCCTCCAGGGCTCCAGCCTTTTCGAAGGAAACCCAAGGAGAAGTGTACACACACTCAGATCCACTAGGTATCCACAGGGTAAGATTTGTTGTCTCCAATCAACATCTTCCTCGAGCTAGTCTTTGTAGTCAACATTCCAACTTTAATCAACATCATCTCATCTGCATCACCCACATGCAGTTATCATGAGAAAACATAAAAGAATTTATTTAGAAACTCAAACTTAGTTCAAAGGGAATTCAAATTTTTCCCCCAAAACATGAAATTCTATTTCATAATTCATCTTGGTTGTTTCCATATTATGAATGCAGCCATCCTTGTGGTTTTACATAAGAACCAAACTTCATACGATTTTTCCTGTAATGCTTCATCTTGCATACAACCAACAAATTGTCAGTATTTGTTGTACATCATAATTCAATTTCAATATGTACAAAATCTTATGCAGTGATCTTAGAATTTCCTGCACCTAGCAATTCAATCACAATTACCAAACAATTTAATAAAATAGAATGACTCATCATTCTATGCATATTCATGTTCACAGTAATATCCATAAGTTCATTACTTCTTTTTCTGAACAAGAAAATTTCCTGTAGTCAATGTTCATGTGACTACTTGACTTGCAACTTTCCTATTGCAATGTCTAACACCTCCATGAAATGTCCTCAACTTCATGAGTTAAGAACATTTCAGTTGTTAGTAACAATTATTTCCATGCAATAATATATATGCATGTACTTATATATATATATATATATATATATATATACTCACAGGCTTTTGTTATTGGTTGTAGATCTACTTATCCTGTTTCTTGAGGTACTACATGGACATGGCCAAATATGGCCCTATCCATGTACATTGACATGCCCGAATTCAGACCTGTCCCTGTCCATGGACAGGGACAGGTCCGAATTCGGGCCTATCCCTATACATGGATAGGGCCGAATAAAGCTCTGTCAACATTCTAAACTCAAATTTTTAACTAAAAATTTAAATTTTCTAAAAATTAAACATTTAAACATATTTGAAATTCGGCCCTGTTTAAAAATTGAAAATTCAGCCTTGTTAAAAATTGAAAATTCAGCCCTGTTTAAACATATTTTAAACATGTTTAAAAATTTAAAATTTAAACTTATTTAAACATAAGGGACAGAGCCATACTCGGCCCTGTCCATGTACAAGTACATGCCTGAATTCGGGCCTATCACTGTACATGGACAGGGTCGAATAAGGCCCTATCAAAAATCGAAAATTAACTTCGAAATTATAAAATTTAAATAGAAATTTAAAATTTAAACCAGAAATATAAATTTAAAATTTAAAATTCTAAAATTCCAAAATAACTTTAACTTATAAATTCTAAATTCTACATGGACAGGGCCTGTTTAGTTTTATTTGTCAAATTATGCAATTTCTGCTTTGTTCTTTGCTTAACAATTATTTTATTTCCTGTCCTGTTTTTACAGCAGATAGAGGTTTTATTTGACGAGATTAAAATTTGTTTTGGTTTCTTTCTTTACAGTAAAAATTGGCCCGAGTTTTACAGATAGAGCTATGGGGAGGATTGCACAAGGAACCAAGCTTCTTACTGAAGGTGGATATGAAAATGTTTTTCGATGGACTTTTGAGACTATCCCAGGGGAAAAACCTCAGAAGGCATATGCATGATATTTGTCAACTTCTACAGGGCCTGTTATAGGAACACTGTATTTGTCTACTGTGAGGCTTGCTTTTTGCAGTGATAGTCCTCTTTCTTATTACCCTCATCCTGGTCAGACTGAATGGAGTTATTATAAGGTATGATCCTTTAACAGACAATTTCCTTGGGAAGTGTAACCGAGAACTAGTAGAAGGGGATAACGAAAATGAATGAACAATAAAGATAGGTCGGGGCTAGAGAATCTCAATGTAGTGATTGAGAATGGATCTAGATACATGCAATACATGGTGAATTTTTGAATGTCTTCTACTTATGAAGAAAATATATACAAGCACATTACGCAGTTGAGAATGCATAGACATAGGGTACCTAAAGGGCGTTAAATGTATATTGTAAATTCACAGGGCCATATTCGTCTCTGTCCATGTATAGGTACATGCCCGAAATTGGGCCTGTACCTATACATGGATAGGGCCAAAAGAAATCTAAATAAAAAATTTAAATCATAATTTAAAAAACTAAATTCTAATTCTAATCTAAATTCGTCTTTGTTCTAAAGTTTAAAATTTATACACATTTAAACATTATGGATAGGGCCATATTCGGCCATGTCAACAATCTAAAAAACAAATTTAAATCCTAATTTAAATATCTAAATTATAATCTTATTTAAATTATAATCTAAAATCTAATTCTAATCTAAATTATAATTCTATTATAAATTATCACTCTAATCTAAACATACTTGAATGACGCCCGCTGCTCCAATGTCCACCGCCTGTCCTCCCACAGGAAACGCCCCTAGCAAACGTAAACAACACCAAATGCTCTCTGCACAACAAGCTATGAACTTGGAAAAACTATGACAGGAGCGATGTGTGGGTAATATATAAACATTTGTTCGGTCGAAAGATGTTTCGATCGAAATAATGTTTCGGCCGAAAGATATTTCGGTCAAAAAGACGTTACTGGATGAAAAAATATCTGTCTGACTAAAATTGTACACAGAAATCAAGGGTGTCGTCAGGGTGTCGTTCGATTTGACGTTCAAATGTTCGACCGAAAGAGTTTTCAACCGAAAAATAGTACCTTCGACCGAAAAAATGATTTTCAAAATTTTGGAGACCCAATTGTCACAAAAGTGTAACCCACCTTCATGGTTCCACCCAAATGTTCTTTTTTCTAAGATGATATGAAATAATGCATTCACACCTTTGTGGTTGAATGTGATACATGTCAACAAAATAAGGGAGAGACAGTCAAATCTCCATGCACACTCCAACCGCTTTCGATCCCACCTACTATTGGACAAATATTTCTATGGACTTCATTGTTTGATTACCTAAATAAGGAAATACATCAATCATCATAGTAGTAGTGGATCATCTTTATAAATATGCTCATATATGTTCTCTTCAACACCCATTCAAAAAATCCATCGTAGCTCAAATTTTTATGGATAATATCTTCAAAATCCATGGCATGCCTCATTCTATTGTTTATGACCATGGTCCAACTTTCACCAACACTTTCTAGATAGAATTGTTTTGAATCTAGAAAAACCAAACACATCTCAGCCTAGCATATTATCCTAATACCAATGGAAAAACTAAAGTATTCAACAAGTGCTTGGAAACCAATTTTAGGTATTTTTCATTTGACATACAAACTCGGTGGGTTTAGTGGTTATCCCTCACTAAATGGTGGTACAACACTTCTTACCACACGACTACTTGCATGACTCCCTTTGAAGCAGTCTATGGAAAACCACCACCTTCAATTGCATCATACATGCCTTGTGTCTCCAAGGTTTAGCAAGTGGATCAAAATCTTACATTCCACATGGCCATCCTTCGTACTCTCAAAGAAAATCTGGTCATGGTTGATAATCACATGAAACAAAAAGTAGATCAGGGTCGTTCTGAATGTGAATTGTTTGAAGGGGACTAGTTGTTTGTTCATATCCAACCTTATAAGAAGAATTCAATCAAATCCCAACACTATCAAAAACTCTCCCCCAAATTCTATGGTCCTTATTGTATTCTTAAGAGAGTGGGGCCAGTGGCCTACTAGTTAGAGTTTCCCAGTCACTCTAAGCTCCACCCTGTTTCTCATGTTTCCTTCTTAAAGAAAGTGCTCGAAACTAGGTTCCATACTCATACTAGTCTACCTGAGTTGGATGAAGAAGGTTAAATTTGGTTTCATCCACAAGCAATCTTGGACCAGAATGAGCGTTGTTTCCACCAACACACTATCAAGGAAGTTTTGGTTCAGTGGAAGGACACACAACTAGAAGATGCCACCTAGGAGCTGGCTACCATTCTGTAGCAATTTATTCATCTCAAGCCTTGAGGACAAAGGTAGTAACTAGGGAGAAGTTGATTTCTTGATAATTTTTAAGTGTCCTTAAAGAATGAAGGTGAAGATGCAAAATTTTCCATGTCCAAGGTGGATCATAGTCTAGTAGTTACAACAACAACAAAGTTGTTGTGATCAATCTCCAAGTGGAGATTATTGGTTGTAGAGACTAATTATATTCTTGATGCATATGCAGGTATTCCTAGCCCCATTTTTTTGTGGGTTCAGGGGATGTCCCCCAAGTGAAGGTGGTCCAGGGGTGACCTAACCCCCCGGTTGGGGGGCATGGGGGGCAACGGCCCCCCGAGGAAAATTTTGGGAAAATTGCCTTGTAAAATATTGTAATTTCATAGTCAATCTAGATTGTTCATTATAAGTTCATAGATATGACGATAAAAGTTGTGTTAGGGTTTTTCTCCAGAAAGGAAACCCATTTTTGTATGCGGGGATTTAATCGTGCCTGTGTATGAGAGTGAATATTGTATTCTAAGAGAGGAAACTTTGAGATAAAGAAGAGGAAGTTACAATGGTTGTGTTGTAGGTTGTATCCCTTCATTTCTTGGATACTAAAAGCAATGACCTGGTAGTTTCTTCGGTGGACGTAGCCCACACTGGATGAACCATGAATATCTATGTCTCTATTGTATTGTGTATCTTTTGTGTGTTATTTCCACATATTTTTTATTTTATTGTTCGACGATCTTTTTTTCTAACAATATCCATCATATTTTAGGTTCCTATTCCTCAATGATACTCTACAAATTAACAGATTAGGAAACGATCATAATTTTTTTCTATTTTTTAAATGGGATATTAAAAGAATATTTAATAAATATTAAAGGAAATCTCACAAATTGAACAGTATATTTACAACAATGTTACATTTGTTTATATGCATTTGTGGTTATACATTTCTACCCAAATCTACAAGACTTATCAAACGATGTAGGTAGATTCCTTCCAAATAATTAATATTGATGTAGATTCTTGTAAACTATTAATTATACAAGGTTTATTTCATTTTATTACATGTTCTTATGAGTATCATATAGTTTCGGAAACATCACACTCATTGAAATCCTAACCAGTTAACATCTCAAAATTATCATCCCTATCAATTGGGTTATAAGATTTTGCTATTAAATATTTTGATGAAATTATATTTTTGGCCTTATCTATTGCTTTCTTGTACATTATGATCGACTTTTCCTTCTTCATTTTTCTTTAAAATATTTTAGTAGTTGATTAGTTTTCTCTGTTTTAATCTTGTACAACATTGCCTTTGATTTGATAGTGGTCATTTACATGATTTTTACAAATGCATTTTACTCATGTTATTTTATTGATTTTACGTTATAATTGGTTTATATACTTACCATCTAATTAATCATAGTATATATTAACATGAACAAATAATTAATTCATCACTAACTTAATAAAACATAATTAATTCTTAATGATACTTAATATCTATAAGTTAGAGGATATTTAATACCTATAAAGTAGAAGATCTCCAATGACTATCTTAACAAAACAATTTTCCAATGAATGTTGGTTTTAGGGTATAAAAGAGCCTAGGTTACATTCCACTTTCTATATTGATCAACCCTACAAGAGTGTTTTTTGTGTTAATTCTTCAATGTTTATTTCAAGCATCAACATATTATAAGCACACACTTGAATTAGAGACACATCTTCATCTAATCTCTCCTCCACCTATTCCATATTCTTGGATTGCATACACCTATCATATTCAACACCTCTACAAGGACCTTTTCTCATTATGTTGGCTCTAACCTAGAATGCTTGTTTATTTATAATAAGTCATATTTATTGAAATGTTTATTTATAATTATTCAATGTGTATTTCAAGCATCAACATCTTATACACACACACTTGAAGTAGATACACATATTCATATAATCTCTCTTCCACCTATTCCATACTCTTGGATTGCATACCCCTATCATCTTCAACACCTCTACAGGGACCTTTTGTCATTATGTTAGCTTTAACATAGAATGATTGTTTATTTATAATAAGGCATATTTATCTATAGATGCTTCTCTTATACCTACAAGTGTATAGCATTGTTAAAACCAATTTTGTGGATCGACCCATTCACACCTAGGATTTGGATCACACCATTCATATGGTGTCTTATAGCTAAAGAATATCCTTCAAAACGATGAGATTATCATTGAGATCATGTTCTCGAAGAGGGATGGAGTACTCTCTAGGAGCTCAAGTTTTTCCACTTTCAACGAGAGTCCTTTTGATTAATACCAACCCTCTTCTCCCACCCTATAATTTGGTCTTACAAGTCCAATGTGAGGAATTCCTTCCTCCACTCCTTTCTTTGAAGAAGAAAATTAACACCTTTTTTTATGAAGTCATAATTAGAATAAACATCGAAATAGATGAGCACTCAAAGAAGCTTCACTCAAGTCCCAATCATGAAAGAGATTGGGTTCATCCATGATTGTGTTGACTTTAAAGATATCAATGCCTCTTATCTCAAGGAAAATTTAATATTCAGAAATGTATTTTTATGGTTGAATCTAGTAGGATTCTAGGGGTAATCATTTATTGTTGTGGAATTATTATTGATCTAATATAAATCCATGTTATTTTTGAAATGATGTCTCCCCATATGATTACCAAAATATTCTCTTTCCTAGGAAAAAAATTTAGGTACTATTATGCTTCCTATCTTTTTTTTCTCACAATTACTATTTATAAATTCCCTCCTAAAAGAGTATGCTCCACTTAATTTTATATGAGTAACTCAAAAATGATTTTATAATATCAAATAATTATAATTTATCCTCCCCTCCTTTCTCATCCTATTGGTGATCACCCATTGATATTGTGCACATTGGTGACCAAGACCTTGAGTCTACTATCTATTGTATCACTGACATATTTGTCCCCTATGAGGTCAAATAAAATTATAAGTTGAGAATTATATCTTGGACTTGATATTATTTAACAAGATTCTTAGACATCACATTCTTAACCAAAAAAATTCATGTCATTATTCAACATAAACCTCTCTATTATTTATTTATGAAGATTAAACTCTTCACTAGACATATGGTTTGATGGATCCTTATTCAATCGGATTTTGACCTTGAATTTCTCAAGAAAAAGTACCAAAAGGGAGTGATCATGGATAATCATATAGGTGATTCCTCCTTCGCTCATCTTATGCCAACTGAGAAAATGATTCCTTCTAAGATGAATCCATTTTCAATATTTAAGAAGTGGCTAACTCTACCCTATGAATGATGCAATAATGTGGTTTACTATATATTATATTAAAACAGTTATCATATCCTCATTGCATATACACCTTTTGTTTAAGAGTATTCTTAATATTCCACAAAGCCTTCCACCCCCAAGAATTCTCTTTTTTGCAAGTTCTGTAATTCACCAAAAATGAAGGGGAAAAAAATTTGTTAATCCAATAAATTTAATAATTTACTCATCATTCTCTTCATCAACATCGACATTCAAAGATTTTAATCGAGCAATTAATAATTTCATTTATCTTTTCATAGGTTAGTTTCATTGTCAAGTAATTCTTCTACACTTTAAGGAAATGTTTCTTAGTGTGTATGATTGATGGGGTTGCTCGAATGGCAACATGCACTTTCTTATAGAACTCTTCAATATTTTAGGTTCTATACCTTTCTTAATATACTAAAAAAATTGGGATTGACACTTTGGAATTTCAATATGAATAGAAACCAGATGAAGAATGGAACTGGTTTGATGTAAATTAAAATATTGTCAATTGATTAACATAATTTTCATGTGACATATAATTGTTGCTTGTCATACATTTTCATATCAGTACACATAGATATTATATATGGATCTAGAGGATTTGTTGCAACGTGAGCCTCCAATTATGCCTCGAATATTCTTCAGGAATTCCAATGAAATCAATAGAGGGACCCCTAGCTTGACAAGGACCCCTGGTTCGACAAAGAACCCTAGTCAGGCAATGGAAACTAGTGAAGTAAGGGAGTTCATTCAAAAAGGGAGATATAGTCAGTCTAGAAGACTATAAAATTCATCTATATATAGTCATGCATAAAGAGAGAGAACAATCATGTGAAGGTGATTCAATAGGTGATCCATTTCATGAAGGGTCAATTCAATCCTCTAGTGGTGATTATTTAGGGGGAAGTTGTAATCAATCAAGATTGAACATGAATTCCACCCTATCAGCCAATGTACACCCCCAATCACATCAACAACTTATGGCTGGTAAATTTCTTTTATTTTTTTATATAAATCAAGTTCATATGGACATGTTTTTGTGCATTTTCATAACTATATGAATTTTTTTTTAAATGTGTAGATCATTTGGATAATGTTGGGGGAAGTAATGAAGAAGAGGGTGAATATCAAGTGGAGGGTGAGGGTGAAGGTGAACAAGAGGTGCATTTTCATCAAAATGATGATTACACCCCTATTACCACCTATCCCTGAGACATTGGCAAGGTGCTTTCGTTGGGAAGGCACTATTGAAGAAATGACCCTTAAACACTTCACATCCCACCATACAAAGTTGAAGTAGGATCTTCAACAAACGGATCTCCTTGCTGAGGGAAAACAAAGCTTGGAGGTTATTTTGCATTCTTTTGAAAACTTCATGATGTATATAAGAACCTTAGGCCAACACCCAATACTTTCATTGATACGATGAGGAGATGCAAGAAAGCAGTGGCGGGCCACGATAAATGGCCCAAAATAGAGAAAAGGGTCTCAAAAGAGCAAGCACAATCATTTTTTAATTTTAAGGAAGGACCAAAGAAATTGATATTAAAGGTGCAATATTTCAAGAACCTTAACATCGCTATCCATATTTATGATCGATTTTTGGCAGCATATGGTGGATTTCCATGGAATGATGAGGTGCCATATTATTTTTCGAGATTTATTTATGGAGATTTTTTTGAGAATATGCACCAATATAATATCAACCTACCATCCAAGTATTATGGTGTTGGTAAAGGTAGAAAATATAATTAGAGATGTGCATTTCAAGATCCACCATTTCTTAGACCTCCACCACCCTTGGTATCTTGTCCACCAAGGGTGGTTTCTTTACCTTTGGAGATGGAGGACACTTCACAAGTTGGCGAGGACGCAAGGGATGCAATAGAAGATAATATAAATTCAACTCCTATTGGTATTGATGTTGGTTTGGACGAGAAAAGAGTGTGATGTAGTGCCCGTGAAATATTTGCTTATAAGATGGATGATGAGATAGACTGCATGAGCCTCAAAGAGGTATGGGTTTATGGAAAGTTTTGTCACAATGGTCAGAAAGACTTAATAGGGTGTGACAAAGAGGGCATGGGATCATTATGTATTACAATCAAGTCAAATGTTTCATGCATTGGATTATAATTATTTTGTTATTAAAATTTGGGAACCTTGGGTATGGGGCAACCTTGGGTATGGGGCAACCTTCGTCCATTTTGGAAAATTTTCTGGTTGGTGATTTGCAAGTATCAAGCATGTTTGAAAGTTTGTAACTATGATTGGATGCATCATAATTGTATTGTAATTTTTTTTTTCAATATAAGTACTTATACTAATGTCTATATGCAATTTGAATGTCTTATAGGCCAACTTGGAGGAGAGAGTGGCGGAGAAGAACCAATGAAATGTTGGAAGGTACTATTTTAAACTTTTTTAGGAACTTTTTTTCCATCAACTTCTTTCCAAACAAGCGAGTTACCCACAAGAGGAAAATATGGTGCTATAACCTTCCAAAAAATAGACACATTAATGGATAGGTTTGTTTTCCTTTCTAATGCATTATTCAATAGTTAGTGGCTACATGTATTTTTGATATATGTAGTGCTTGCTAGAATAAATAAAAATTTCTACACCACATGATCCTATATTACCCTTGGAGTCTCCATTAAAAAACCCCTAAGGATAATTGTTATTAATTATAAATTTAGTGTTCTGTCTATGTTTCACTTTTATCTTGGGCTTGGGTATATTATTAAAGGAAAGTTTGATCATATGAAAAAATTTAGTAGGGAAGAGAGAAATATATTGGAGGATTTGGTTGCTCTTATCAAAACAAATTGAACATATAACTACAATTGGGAGAGTCAGATGCTTAGTTACCTATTTATCATCAACTTGCTTCTCCTAGTCTCCCTGAATATTATACCTAGTCCAATTTGTTTTACATCCTGTTAAAATATTTGTAGCTTCCCATAGATTTTTAGAGAAGTGACATCCAATGAAGAGTTAACTTATTCTTTCATCCATTTCTTTATGCAAGAAACACATGCTAGGACCATTGTAAAACCTCCTATAGAAATTATCCCATGTCAATATTTTATTTGTGAGGGCAAGCCACAATAAAGTTCCAATTTTCATGGGGATTTCAATTTCCATAGATATGCTCACTTCCACCTTTTCTCTTCCCCTTTATCCATATAAATATCCATAAATTACCAAGATTTGTATGAAATACATTTACTAGGTGAAAAAATCCTTATTCTACTTAAGGTCTCCAAAAAGTTTATATACTTTATTTTCTCACATACATGGGTCAAGTACCAAGTTTACCCTCAAGTTATTTCAATCCTCCATCCTAGGAAGATTCCAATGAAGGGGAAATAGTTTAATAATGATTTCCAGAAATTAAAGACATTTAGATCTCATTTCATTAAGTCTTTACTCCAGGATTATATAGATTATATTTCTATGTGATTTTTCACCATGATCAATTACTAGTAATAGTTTGTAGTAATTAAACTCCAAATTTTTTTTTATGCTAGTGCCTTCCCCAAAAAAATCAACCAATATTTAATCATTTAAAAACAAACTGAACTAATATTTCATCAATTTTTATGCATGTAGGTAATTTATGTTAGATTTGTATTAGTTTTTCAGTTTTCTATCAAAAAACAACAAGTTTGGTTTGCTAGTGTTTTTACTTTTTACACACAAACTAGGGGAAACTATAACATTTTCCCAACTTTCATAACATTATCATCTAAGATTCTAAAATTTACATTTAATTTGCATTTTATGCATAAAAACAACAAGGTTAACATGTTTTCTAGCTCTGGTTCTACATAGATATAGGATGTGCTAATTGTCCATGTGCATTGGTTTATATGTCCATTTATATCTAGTACCTGGTTTATCGAGTTTACTGTGTCTGGCATTTTAAACTTTTTTTATCTTGTTGTCCCACACTTATTTAGTGTTGGATCATGTTGTCATTGATGCTGAAGGTTGACTGATTGATGTCAAGTGATTGATTGATTGATTGATTGATTTATGCAAAGGTATGATTGATTGATGTCAAATGATTGATTGTTTGATTGATGCCAAAGGATGATTGAATGATGTCAAAGGTGAAAATTTTGATCTTTGTATATTGATGAAGATGGATCAATGAGTTAACTTTGATACATAATGCATAGATGCATATGGATCGATGTCGTTGTAGTGTTGGATTGATGTAATGGTCTTATACTGGTTGATAAGGTACATAAATGGATGAACTCCAAAGTGGTCCCCTTATGGTGAAAGCCCTATCGGGAAGACGCTTTGCAAATTGAATTATCCTAGAAGAATGGTTGGAGGACCCACGCTTGTATGTGGAATAATGAGATGAAGATCAATGAAGTTTAAGGTGAAACTAACCTAGATTGATAGTGCTTGTCATGTTATTTCCGGTGGTATGAGGAATGTCACATAACTCCTCATGGTTTGAGAGTTATGGCCTTACAAAGTTGAAGGACCCCCATATGAAGGCTTGAAGCCCCCAAGGTCAAAGAAGTCAAAGTGACCTAAAAGAAGAAATCATTATTTAAATGATAAAGTAAAGTGACAAATTCAAGGTGGGTTATTTAAATAATAAAGAGAAGTGACAAAATCAAGAAATGATAAAGTAAGGTGATAAAATCACGAAGGAATATTTAAATGATAAAGTATTGGAGAACTTTCTATTTATGGAACGTGGTTAACCCTAAAATAAGGAAAATAGTTTATGTAACCTAGAAATGGGTTAAGTGACCTAGAGGATGAAAGTATAAATAAGATAGCAACTGTCTCTTGAAAAATATCCTTTTTGTTGATCAATGAAGAGCTTCTTGTGAGAATATCTTTTGGAGTATTGATGGAGAGCTTCTTGTGAGAGCATTATTGGTGTGGATATATTGAGCATGATTGAAGATCTATTCTAAGAAAGAGAGCATGAGGAGGATCTCATGGACGCATCAAAGTTTCAGAAATATCAGAGATCTTGATGAAAAAAGTTTCAGAGCTTTAGAAACCCTAGTTTTTGAGGTGTACACAGGCTGTAATGGGTCAGGGTGTGTACATACATGGGCTGTATGATGACAGGGCATGTACAATTGATAAAATCATGGAGATTTGTGTTTGAGTTGGTGACTAGCTGTTGAATATTGTAGCAGGTTCCAGATCTACATTCTATGGGCTCAGATCTATCACTGAGACTCTGGTATGGTTACACTATTGTCTTGATGGATACTATTGCTTATTGTGTTGTGAATTCTTAGGGAATTATTGGTATGGTTGTTGTGATGTGGTTTATGCTGGTTAATGGAGTAAGAAGTACTCATGTGATTCAGTTGTGAGATGATTGCTATGGTATACTAGTTGCCTATACATGATTGAGTTAGCATTCATATTGATTGGTTGTGGAGCATGAGTAAGCTATTGGAAAGATTGGATGTGTTATGACTGGTTGGTGGTCAGATTGGACAGTAAGAGACATAAGAGAATAATAAATTAGTTACAGAGGATCTGATTTGATCTTGAAGGATAAACCCTAATAGCTCAGAAGGTATACACAGGCTGTTGTATACACTGATCGCATGCATATGCGAGCTGTAGTGAGCTAGGGCATGTACACATGCGGGTTGTACTACTGATAGGTCACGTACCTGTTGCAAATTGATATCTGTCGAGTATTGTTGCCTCATCTCATTTGGTGTTGAGGATGTAAGCTGAGTCTTGCATTATAGAGCTAGTTCTCTTGTAGAGTTGTACTCTATTTAGTTGTTGCTTAAAAAACCTAGGATTGTAGTCCGTAGTAAAAAGAAAATTGTACATACATCTTGTGTTCTTTGTGTTCCTTATGGTGATGAATTATTGATGATCTATGATGTGATATATGTTGTTGATATATGTTAACATTTAACTGGTTATAAATGACAACAATGAGTAATGAGTAAATGTTGAATGCTAACTAATGAGTTTTATGCAAGAGGGAAGTTTTGGTAAAAAGAGTCCCACGTTCATTCACCCCCCCTCTAAGTGTGGTAGGTGTGTTGAACAATTGGTATTAGAGAGGGCCTTCAATACAACCCTCAACAAGCTTGAAGGAGATCCATAGACACACAAATGGATGATGAAATACCAATTCTTGATGAGGAAAACTATTGTACTTGGAGAATAGAGATGAGAGTGTATATGAAGACAATGGGAGCAACTATTTGGAAGGCACCCATTGCTGGATCAGTTCTGTTGAAGAACAAGTCAAAGTTTGCAGCTCAAAGGGAATGAAAGAAGAATGATGCATTGGTTCTCAAGACCATTCTTAATGTACTCTCAAGCCCTATCAAAAAGAGCATGGGACAATGCACTTACACCAAGGATCTATGGCAAAAGCTAGAGAAGACATATCAAAGCAAGAAGGAGAAGGAAGATATTGAAGACCACTCCATCAAGATTATCAAAGGTAAAGAATCTCCAAAAACCCTTGATTTTATTATTTCTAAATGTGATCTTGAAAACATTTCAAGTGAATATAGCACAAAGGAGGATCCCAAAAGTATTTCAAATGAAGTTATAGAATCTCCAAAGACTCTTGATTGCAATGATTCAAAATGTGATGATGTTGAATTTTTCTCAAGTGAAGAAAATGATCTAGAAACAATTTGTGTAAAGTTTGATGGTAGTTATCCCATGGAAAGAATATAAGAATATCTATTAGAACTTCAAAAAGAAGTTGAAGAGGGTTTAAATAGATATAGAAGTGATCATTTTTATACACACTATAACTATCTTTTGGATAACACTAAGAAGTTTCTTAGAAGGAGTAAAAATCACATATTGAGGTTAAAGGGAAAGCTCAAAGAACAAGAAGAGAGCAATAAGACTCAATTAGAAGAAAAGGAATAAGAGATCACAAGACTACAGAATGAAAAAGAAGATATGAAGGTAGATGATGAGATTAGCATAAGTTTTGAAACCATTATTCATCTTAAGACCCAAATTGAAGAAGCCAAAAGGGTAGAAGAACTTTTGAAGAATCAAATTAATGAAAAGGAAGAGTCATGTGATAAGTTAGAATCTAAAGTTGTTGAACTTAGAAAGAAGGTAGAGAAGTCAAACAAATTCTTGAATAACTCAAAAATCTTGGATGAGATATTGGAAATTCAAATATCACCATATGATAAATCAGGTCTCAGATACAAAGGAGAAGATACACATGTTGAAGCAAGCACCTCAAAGAAGCATGAGGTATGATGTAGCCCATGCTCGCAAGCACGCCCGCTCATAGGATCGTCTTTTTCCCACTTGGACTGAAGAACACTAACCGGTCCTTCTATTTCCCTGTCGGGAAATATACACCCACAACAATCCTCGTGGGAACTCCCCTTTACAATCGAGAGATCGGACTTCGCAACTTTGCGAGGTTAGTGGTCGAGCAATTGACTCTCAAATCCCCGAGACCCGACAACAAGTAAACGCTGACCATTTCCTTTTCTTTTGGGACTTCCTCTATCGCGATTTCGCCACTCGCGATGTTAAGCAACTTGCTTTACCGACTCCCGAACCCCAATATGGTGAAACTCCGACGCATGCATGAGTTGAATTTTCAACATCTTCACTCCATTGGCATTTCAGAGTTCGCGGTATCACGAATCCAGATGCTATTGTATCGTGACTTCTCGCCACGAAACCCTGATAAGGTGTGCCACTTGTCCACCGGCTGACACCTGTGGTCCCACACTGTTCCTTTGGCCTGCTGAGATATCGCGTTTTGTGATTTCGCGATTCCCGTTGTCCAACCTTTGACTCTTCCCCTCATGAAATCCCAATAGGCGATTCCACGAGTGATCCAACAGCCCTAGCTAGCTTGGATCAATGACTCTGCCCCTCCTGAGCTTTGAATCCTTCAGGAATACTTGCTTATATCCCTTGTTCCTCTGTGAAATATAACGGTTCGCGGGATATCATGAATCCCCCTCGGAGAATACCAACCCTCCGTCTTTCATTGACGATTTCTGTGAGATGACTAGGTGTTCCTCCGCAGAACTAGTTCACCTGCACGTAAACTTACGGCGCTTACTTGAACGCCCCACGGCACAAACTCCCTATGCTTATCTTTGATGGTTACTCGAAGGTCCTATGCCTCCTAAGCTTTACCAACTCTGAATGTTTCAGAGAACCTTGCACACACTCCTTGTGGCAAACATTCAACAACTTTCAAGTGTTGAATCTTCGACTCTGTGCACACCTGCAACAATAGTTTCTCGATGATTCACTCAAGTTCACAACCCTGAAGCTTTGCTTGTCTTGCACACTCCTTGCATGGCTCCTGTGCCCAACTGCACTTTTGGGTGAATGAGGACAAAAGATAAACTACCTGAGCCTTTTGTCAACGCACTCCTTGCAGACACTTCGACTACACTCCTTGCAGGAACCTTTGGCTCAGATAGAGAAACAATTGAAACTCATTTCCATTTCCCTTCAGACTTCAAACTCTAAACATGAAATCATACACACAGCATGTAAAGCAAATGTATAACAAGAAACAAACATTCATGAGCATATCATTTAGCATCCATACACAGAGAATAACACAAAACCATGAATTTGAACCAACTCCTTTTATTAATTCAAATATCTGTATATGGGTGTTCTTACACAGCTCTCTGCATGCTCTCTTCTTCTCAATGCTCAGAATAATGTTACAATACACAATGAGGGTGTCTATATCCCATTTCCCTCTTGCGCTCTCAAACAGTCTAATCTAGAATTAAAATTCTATCTACCTGCATTAACTACCTTAAATGCCTCCTACCTACTAAGGACGAGAGATAAAGGCTCAAGGTCCAATTACATAATACAAGAGCGCTTCATTAAATTGTTACATTTATGTTCGTGCAACAATCCCAAGGTAAATTTCAAAATTTTGTGCTGGCGCTCATCCAGCTGTCCACTTGCATTTGCGCTGGCTCGCTTGATGTGTTGGTGATGCTCCTGCATCATACTCCCTCGCTTAAAACTTTTCATGGGCTCCTGTCCATGATCTCCTGCACAGTCTATCCATGCTTCATTATCTCTACTTCGCTCTCCCAGCTGGCATCTTCAACTGGATGGTTCTTCCATTTGACTAGATAATCAAAGTATTGCTTTCGCCTGGTCCTCTTTCTCACTCTCTTGACACCAGTATGCACTCCATTCGTGGCTTCTCTGCAACTGAAATCCGTTTCATCCATGGGATCACTGGTTGCTCATCTCCAGTCCCTGCTTCCCCAGCTCTGTATAGGTACAAATCCGAGATACTGAATATCGAAGAAATTCTGATCCCATAGGGTAATTCAATCTCATAAGAATTCACCCCAAATTTCTTCAAGACCCTGCATGGTCCGATTTTCTTCATTTTCAACTTATTGTATGTTCCTCTCGGGAACCTTTCCTTCCTCAAATGTGCCAGAACTAGATCACCAACCTCGAACTGCAGTTGTCTCCTATGTTGATATGCTCTATGCTTATACTCTTGACTTGCATTATGCAATCGCTCCTTCACCTGGCTGTGAAGTTCCTTTATCGCCTCTGCGAATTATTCTGCACTAGCACTCCTAGTCATAGTCTGTTCTGAATCCCTTAGTTCAGAAATTCCTCTCGGCTGCATGCCATAAACAACCTGAAATGGACTTTGGCCTGTGCTCCTGTTTACTGAGTCGTTATATGCAAACTCTGCCTGTGGTAATATATTGTCCCACTGGCTGTGTTATTTTGTCACCAAGCTTCTCAGCAAGTATCCCAAACTTCTGTTGACCACTTCTGTCTGTCCATCCGTCTGAGGATGATAAGCCAAACTAAATGCCAAATTAGTTCCCACCTTCTTCCATAAGGTTCTCCAAAAATTCCTTATGAACTTAGTGTCTTGATCTGAAACTATGCTTCTTGGCAACCCATGAAGTCGAACGACCTCTTTGAAAAACAGGTTTGCAATGTGAGTTGCGTCACTGGTCTTCTGACATGGAATGAAGTGTGCCATTTTGGAAAATCTATCCACCACCACAAATATTGAATCACAACCTCTTTGTGTCCTTGGCAACCCTAATACAAAATCCATGCTGATCAAATCCCATGGCCTCTCTGGTATGGGCAATGGTTGATAAAATCCCACATTCTGTTTCCTTCCCTTCGAATGCTGGCAAATTCTACATCTGTCCACAAATCTCTTGACATCTGCTCGCATTCTCAGCCAAAAATATGACTCGTTCAACTTTGCGAATGTTTTGTCATGAACAAAGTGTCCTGCCAATCCTCCACTATGTTTCTCTTTCAGCAGATTCTCCCTCATGGAGCATTTCGGAATACACAGTTGATTGCCTCTGAACATAAATCCTTAATAGATCATGTATTCTATCCACGAGCTTCTGTCTCTGAGAATTGGATTCTCAGCTGCTTCATACGCTTCCCTGAAATCCTGATCTTCGACGTACATGTCCCTGAGATCATCAAAACCCAATGTTTTGACTCTGAACTCCTGCAACAACAAACACTTCCCGCTCAAAGCATCAACCACTTTGTTAGCAGTACCAAAAATATGTTTAATCACAAAAGTGAAATTCTTCATATACTCAACCCATTTGACATGTTTCTGATTCAACTTCTCTTATTGAGTCACAAACTGCAGTGCATGATTGTCACTATACAGAACAAATTCTTTCGGGATCAAGTAATGCTTCCATTTCTTCAATGCCTGTATGATAGCATAGAACTCCTTATCGTAAGTGGAGTACTTCAATTTTGCCTCATTCATCTTCTCACTGAAATATGCTATTGGTCTGTCTTCTTGACTCAAGACTGCTCCGATTGCAAATCTGCTTGCATCACATTTCACCTGAAATGTCTTTTGGAAATCCGGCAACACCAAAACTGGTTGTTCTGTGATCTTCCTCTTCAACAGATTGAAGCTCTTCTTGGCTTCTTCAGTCCAGTGAAAAGATTTGTGTCTTTTCTTCACTGTGTCCATCATCGCTATGCTAATTCCACTGAAATTCCTGACGAACTTTTGGTAGAAACTAGCCAATCCGTGAAAACTTCTCACCTCAAAAATATTCTTCGGTGATGGCGAATTCTTGATCACTTCCACCTTGTCTGGATCCATCCTCAACTCATTCGCCGAAATAAAAAACCCTAAGTAAATGAGCTCTGTCTTCATGAATAAGGATTTCTTCATGTTGATCAACATCTTCTCCTGCTGTAGTTTCTGCATCACTGTAGCCAAATGCTTCAGATGTTCTGCCACTGTCTTACTATAAACCAGTATGTCATCCAAATACGAAATGACAAATTTCTCGATGAACTCCCTCAAGATTTCGTTCATCAACCTCATGAAGGAACTTGGCGCATTTGTTAAGCCAAATGGCATAACAAGCCATTCATACAAACCCTTGTTTGTCTTGAATGCGGTCTTCCATTCATCACCTTCCCTCATGCGAATCTGATGATAACCGCTTTTCAAATCAATCTTTGAAAAATATTTTTCTCCACTTAAGAAATCCATCAGATCATCCATCCTCGGAAATGGAAACCTATACCTGATGGTTATCTTATTGATCGCCCTTGAGTCAGTACACATCCTCCAGCCTCCGTCTTTCTTTGGACTGAGTACTGTTGGAATAGCACATGGACTCAAGCTTTCCCTGACTAAACCTTTGTCCAATAAATCCTGGACTTGCCTCTTAACTTCTTCATTCTCCTGCGGCATCAATCTGTACGTGGCTTTGTTTGGAAAACTGGCTCTTGGTATGAGATCAATATGATGACTCACACTTCTGATCGGTGGAAAAGAACGAGGTAATTCATCCACTATTATGTCAGCAAACTCTTCCAGCAGTTCCTGAACTTCTTCTAGTAAATCATCCACTCTTGTGCTAGTCAGAACAATCTTCGGTTTTCTGACCACAATGAACTGTGGTTCCTCCTTCTTCTTAACCTCGGTAAGGAGTTCCTTCCCACTCATGAGAAGTACAGTGTTGCTTACTTTAGGCTTCACCTCCTTATCCTTAATTGGAAGAAACATGTGTGTCCTCCCATTCTTCTCCAAGGTGTATGTGTTCATTCTCCCATCATGAATCACATTTTTGTCATATTGCCATGGTATACCCAACAATAGATGACAAACATCCATAGGAATGACATCACATAATATCTTATCATTATAACCTCCTATCTTAAACTCAACTAAACATTGTGTAGTGACAGTTACCTGATGTCCTTCTTGTAGCCACGAAACTTTGTATGGGCTTGGATGATCAGTTGTCTCCAGCTCCAGCTTCTCTACCATATTTGTAGAAACGAGATTATCTGTGCTACCACTGTCCACCATGACCTTTCATACCCTGTCCTTGGTTTTGCAAGAAGTCCTAAAAAGTCTGGTCCTTTGGACTAAACTCTCCACCTCCTTCTCTGGTGTCAAAAGGAATTTTCGCATCATCAGCGATCTTCCACCTTCAGAGTCTTCTGCCTCAACATCCCACCTCTATGCCTCGGTGATGTGAGCTTCTCCAACCTCTTCATTTTTCTCTGGACACTCATAAGACTTGTTTCCATTCTTTCCACATGTGAAGCATGTAATTACTCCACCTCTTCCTCTTCCTCTTCCTCTAGTACGAGGAAAAGTGTTGTTGTCAGCATAATCTCCTCTCTACTCATTATGTTGTCCTCTTTGTGAGGTTCCACCTCTCTTAGTACGAGTATGAGGTTTCTTCTAGTCCTCTTTGGGCTTCTAGAATTTGTTCTGGACAACTGATTTTCCTCTGGGCTGACTTCTGCCTCAGCCCCTCTGACCCTATTTTCGGCTCAGCTTCTCTTCCACTTTCAGAGCCATATGATAAGCATCTTCCATCGTTCAGATGGTTACCATGCTCATCTCATCCTGAATTTCATATCTCAGGCCATTCATATATCTGGAAACCTTCTCATCATCGCTCTCCTGATGACCTACCCTGATGTTCAGTTTGTAGAATTCCTCAGTGTATTCTTTCACTGTCATCAGCTTCTGTCTCAGGTTCTGCATTCTCCTGAACAGAGTAATTTGATAGTCCTTGGGAATGAATTTTTCTTTCATCTTCACGATCATCCTGTCCCAGCTCTTGATCTTCTGCTTGCCCTTGCAGCGTCTGTCAGCTTGTAGTTCATCCCACCACAAGGTTGCATGTCCTTTCAATCTTGTGATAGCATGCTTGACTTTTTTGTCTTCTTCGACATCTTCATAGTCGAAGTATGTGTCTAGAACTCTAATCCAGTCTATAAGCTCCTCTACATCCAAGTTTCCCTCATAAACTGGAATGTCCATTTTCTCTCTTGCACCCATCTTGGCCATAGCTTTGATCAAATGCTCATTTGATGCATCTTCGGCTACAACTTCTTCTTCACGTTCAGCCTCTATTTCACTTTCAGAATCACTCAGATCCCCAGCACTAACTGTGAGTCTTTGAGCTGTCTCCATGTCTTTGAGCCTAGCTAGTAGATCATGCATTTCTCTTTCCATCGCTGGATATGTCATCTACCTACCTCTTCTTCTCGGCATTTCCCTATCCTCTGGATCGAGTGTTTGCATGTCCCTTCTCCTTGGTGGCATGGTGAATTCTCTTTCTTCTCTGCTACAGAAAGCAAAGAACCTTTCTGTGCTCTGATACCTAATTGACGCAGCCAGCGCTCACAAGCACGCCCGCTCACAGGATATTCTCTTTCCCACTCGGCCTGAAGAACACTAACCGGTCCTTCTATAATCTGCACCCATAGCAATCCTCGTGGGATATCCCCTTTACAATCGGGAGATCGGACTTTACGACTTTGCGAGGTCAGTGGTCGAGCAATTGACTCTCGAATCCTCGAGACCCGACATCTAGTCAATGCTGACCCTTTCCTTTTCTTTCGAGACTTCCTCTATCGTGATTTTGCCACTCGCGATGTCAAGCAACTTGCTTTATCGACTCCCAAACCCCGATACGCCGAAACTCTGATGCACGCTCAAGTTGACTTTTTAATGCCTTCACTCCATCGACATTTCGGAGTTCGTGGTATCGCGAATCCGCATCTTATTGTATCGGGACTTCTCGCCATGAAACCCTAATAAGGTGTGCCACCTGTCCACCGGCTGACACCTGTGGTCCCACACTGTTCCTTTGGTCTATCAAGATATCGCGTTTCACGATTTTGCAATTCCCATTGTCCAACCTTCGACTCTTCCCCTCACGAAATCCCGATAGGCGATTCCGCGAGTGATCCAACGACCCTGGTTGGCTTGGATCAATGACTCTACCCCTCCTGAGCTTTGAATCCTTCGGGAATACTCGCTTATCTCCCTTGTTCCTCTGTGAAATCTAATGGTTTGTGGGATATCGTGAATCCCCCTCGGAGAATACCAACCGTCCGTCTTTCGTTGACAATTTCTGCGAGATGACTAGGTGTTCTTCCGTGGAACTGGTTCACCTGCATGTAAACTTACGGCACTTACTTGAATGCCCCATGGAACAAACTCCCTGTGCTTCTCTTTGATGGTTACTTGAAGGTCCTATGCCTCCTGAGCTTTACCAACTCTGAATCTTTCAGAGAACCTTGCACGCACTCCTTGTGGCAGACATTCAACAACTTTCAAGTGTTGAATCTTCGACTCTGTGCACACCTGCAGCAACAGTCTCTCGATGCTTCACTCAGGTTCACAACCTTGAATCTTTGCTTGGCCTGCGCACTCCTTGCGCGGCTCCTATGCCCAACTGCACTTTTGGGTGAATGAGGACAAAAGCTAAACTACCCGAGCCTTCTGTCAATGCACTCCTTGCAGACACCTCGACTGCACTCCTTGCAGGAACCTCTGGCTCAGATAGAAAAACAATTGAAACTCATTTCCATTTCCCTTCAAACTTCAAACTCTAAACATGAAATCATACACACAGCATGTAAAGCAAATGTATAATAGGAAACAAACATTCATGAGCATATCATTTAGCATCCATACACAGAGAATAACACAAAACCATGAATTTGAACCAACTCCTTTTATTAATTCAAATATTTGTACATGGGTGTTCTTACACAGCTCTCTGCGTGCTCTCTTCTTCTCAATTCTCAGAATAATGTTACAGTACACAATGAGGGTGTTTATATCCCGTCTCCCTCTTGCACTCTCAAATAGTCTAATCTAGAATTAAAATTCTATCTACCTGCATTAACTACCTTAAATGCCTCCTACCTACTAAGGACGAGATCTAAAGGCTCAATGTCCGATTACATAATACAAGTGCGCTTCATTAAATTGTTACATTTATGTTCGCACAACAATCCCAAGGTAAATTTCAAAATTTTGTGCTGGCGCTCATCCAACTATCCACTTGCATTTGTGCTGGCTCGCTTGATGTGTTGGTGATGCTCCTGCATCAAGGTAAGTCCATCAAAGAAGGAAGAAAATGTTGCAAAGCAACCATCTACACAAGGAAAAGAAAATTTCAAAATAACAAAGCAAGAAGACATCAAGAATCTATGTTTGGGACACCAAAGAAAAGGTATGAAAGTATTTTTCATGGGCATTGTTATTCATGTAATGAATATGGTCACAAATATTTTGACTGTAGATCTTATGAAGGAAGATATAATGGAAAATTTCATAACACCATAAGGTGTTGGAGATGTGATCAAGTAGGACACATTGTTGTTCACTGTAATTCCATGAGATGCTACAGTTGTAGTGGATTTGGCCACAAATCCCAGGAGTGCTGGAACACTAGAAAAAATTCCATGGCTAGAGGAAGGAATGGAGTAAGGAAAGGAGACATCTTTGAAAAGATGGATGCTCAGATCTCAAGTTCTGAGGAGAAGGGACATTTACAGAAGTGGGTGAAGAAGACAGAGCAGCCAGAACAGAATGAAAGACTGAATGGAAGCTCAAGTAAGTCATCTACTGAGGTATATGTGGGTGAGATTCGTATCAGTTGTGTACATATAGAGGTTGACCTTGTATAGGTCACGTACATACGCAAGCTATCTGTATAGTAGGCCATGTATATTTTAAAAGGCCTTGGGAAAAAGGCAATGCACATGGGTTGCAGCTTGATGTGATGGTATAACTCTGTGATGCAAGGTATGACATTGTTTATTGCAGGTTCTGACACTGTTTGCTACAGGTTCTCATGATTCTATATTGGATTATGTAATGTGATGATGTAAAATAAAATATTGGGTGCATGGCACTAACCCATGAGTATGGTTTGATTCATTCTCTGTTGAAAGAACAATGTTGGTTATAACAGTGAAGTTATGGCACCTTGGTTATGTGATGATGTATTGGAAGCTTACTTGTTGGAAAGCTTGATGCATGAATTTAGCATGTGGATGGGCTACATATTGTGACATGTGGTTGGTGAGTTCATGAAATTGATCATGTTGTACATCATTGATGATCTATAGTTGATGCATGATTGGTACATTTCTAGTATATTGGTAGAGGCACCTACTAGCAGTTTGATTGGCACATGTTTTATGGGGGATTTGGCATACATGTGTGAGGTTTCATCATGTCTTGGTATTGGCGTGTGATTGATGTACTTTCTTGGTATAAGTGGTGATACATGTTGATACACTAATACATGGCATATGTTGGATGATATTACACCATTGGTATTACTTGATTAGCACAACAATTGGTATTTGTATGATACATGGTTATGGTACTTGGTTCATGATGGAGACATATCATGAGTGATATGATACATTGTTTGGAATTTTGGTAGATGCACATGGTTGGCATATTGGTAGATGCACATGGTTGGCATATTGGTGGATGCACATGGTTGGCATATTGATAGAGGCATATGATTGATACATTCCATGGATGATATCTTTTGGCACATTGCATGATGTTGATGTACATAGGTTTTGTGCATGATGAGGACACATTTTTTTATAGGATGTTCTTGGTTGATATTTTTCTCATGATTCTTTATTTCATTGCTGACATATCTTTTGCTTCATGATGCTTGGTATGGCATGAGCTTGATGCATGAACAGGTCCAAGGATCATCATATGGTAGCATATTATTCATATTGTAGAGAAGATAGGGGGAGACATACCCATAGGGGGAATCATTCTTTTTCCCATGATTCTAGGAGGAGAGTTTTATCAGATGCATACCTAGAAAAGAGCCCTATATTTTAAGAAAGAGCACATAAGCATAATTCCAGGGGGAGAAATGGTCATAGGAGGAGTATGTCCTATGCATCTTCAGCTTTACATCAGAGTGATATCCCTTGTTGAAAAGGGGAGAGATTATTTAGAGGAATATCAAAGGCACTCAGACATGGGGAACAACCCCAAGGAAAGTTCAAGCACGGGGAGCAGTGCCGCAGACCCCCCAATCCTCAGATCGAGGTCTACAGAGGATCTTTCAATTTTGTCCCCCTTAGAGTGTGACTGGCTCTTTTATTTCCTCTCAAAAATTCTTTACACACACAACAACAGTGTTTTTCCACAGGTCCTTATGAGTATGCCCATGTGAACAAACACAAAGCACCACTCAACTCCCCTGACCATAATGAAATGATCACGCCCTTTTTCCTTATCAAAACTTTCCTTTTCCTTCCTTTTCGGGATTTCGGGTTTCGCGATTTCGCGAATCCTGTTGTCGAGGTTCTCAAACTTTCCACCTTTCGAATCCCGAAATGTCGATTTTCTTGAAATTCTTGGTCGTGTCCTCCTACACATCCATATCACGTTTTGCAACTTCAGGATTTCTGGAACAAGGAATCCCGTCCTCTTGTCTTCACAACTGCCAAAATGCCAAAACCTGAAACGTTCAGCAAAAGACTGGCTTCTATTGGAATTTTTCACCTTTTCGGGGTTTCAGACTTCGTGATTTTGTGAGTCTTGATGTAAGGCTTCCGGCTCCCTAACCTCCACAAATCCTGAACTCCGAAACAATATCTCCAACGGGATCAACGACTATAAGCCTTCCTTTGATCCGATGGCCCACGTGATTTCGGACTCTCGGGTACTAGGAGTCCAAGACTCTTGATCCCAGAACATTGTTCCCTCGAGTTCTCAAACCCCGAAACACTGAATTGCCAAAATGCCACTTCACACTATTTCGCGTTTTGCAATTTCAGGGGTTCTCATGTGAAGTGCCCCAAATTCTTGTCACCGGAAATGTCGAAATCTCGATTCCCTAAATTCTGAAATACCACTTCACAATATCCTGGATCTTGGAACTTCAAAATTCTAAATGCAAGGGCCCAAGCTCCTTATCCTCAGGACTTCTGTTATTTTGAATCCCAAACTACCAAAATCCCGAAATTCATCCTTGACTATTCTTTTTGTGATTCGAGAGTTAGAGTGACCAAGGTTTTCGTCCATACTTCGAACTTACAATTCTGAATTCTTGAAATAATCTGACGCTCCAGTAGATCATGATCAATGGTCCACATTGACTCCTATTACCAGAGTGATAGATTCGCCCTCCTTATCCACCTTGTAAATTCTATGGATCTTACGGTTCTCGTGATTTTGGGACTCCTCCTCGGAGAATTTCGACCGTTCAATTTCTTCCTTGACAACTCCTTCGAAATGAACCAGTATTCTTATACTGGAACTCAAATTCTATGAAGTGACTTCGACTCTGCCCCCTCCTTGAACACTTCAAAGGCATTAACCCTTCTGAACTTTCTCTGGGTAACTTTTGGGTCACAAAAGAACTCCGCGCGCACTCCTTGCGGAAATCTATCAAATACTTCTAGGTATTTGGTCCCTTCGACTCCGTGATGCCTTGGAAATAGTAGTCCTTCAATCCTTCAACCTTAGTTGATAAGTTCTAAGGTATCGACCAGCCTGTGCACACCTTGAACGACTTCTGTGCTTGTCTTGCACTTCTGTTGAAATGAGAACAACGGTATCTCTCCCGAGCTTTCAGAGATAAACTTTGAACCTTTTTCATAGACTCCTTGCAAACGTTTCACTGCACTCCTTGTAGGAACTTCTCTCACTCAGGAAGAGAAACAATTGAAACTCATTTTCTTTCTTGTCTCAGAATTCAAACATTCAACATGAAAACATACATTCACACACAGCATAATAACAAATGCATGACAGAGAGAGTAAGAAACTATAAGCAGACCATTCAACATGTATACACAGAAAACATCATAACACCATGAGTCTGAATCAAAGCTTCATATATCAATTCAAAACTTTTGTACATGGGTTCTTCTCTAAAACTTTCTGCTACAACTCTTCTCTTCTCTATGCTAATGTGCTTAATGATCTAATTCTGATTGATACAATGATACAAAGATGAGGGTGTCTATAGTCGTTTTCCCTCCTGTTCCTAAAAATGTCTAATCTATCATTTAAAACTACCTACTTTCATTTAATTGGTCATAAATTCCTTTTACATTGACATATGAGAGCAGATTGCTCAAGATCTATTTACAATCACTTATTCATAAATGCATGTACACCTTCCTGAACTATTTCATTAATATTCCTTCCTTAGTCTTTCAAAATATTTCAAAACATTTTCAACATGTGCAAAAATGCGTTTTGCTCATCCCACCGGTCTTTCGCCTCCGTGCTCACTTGCTGCTGGCGATGCTCCTGCATCAAGCAGCCCCAAGAGGAAAATGGCCCTTTTCCATTGATGTCAAAGGGGGAGAGTTAATCACATTGATGTGATTGATGATTATTGATGGAGAGAGATAGTCACATTGACTATTGATGTCGATCATGCATTATCTACATGTTGACATCAATAATTGGTAATTGGTGTTCACATCAATGTTGGTATTGCCATCAATGCCAAAGGGGGAGATTGTTGGATCATGTTGTCATTGATGCCAAAGATTGATTGATTCATGTCAAGTGATTGATTGATTGATTGATGCAAAGGTGTGATTGATTGATGTTAAATGATTGATTGTTTGATTGATGCCAAAGGATGATTGAATGATTTCAAAGGTCAAAAGTTTGATATTTGTATATTGATGAAGATGGATCAATGAGTTATCATTGATACACAATGCATAGATGAATATGGATCGATGTGGTTGCAGTGTTGGATTGATGTAATGGTCTTATCATGGTTGATAAGGTACACAAATGGATGAACTCCAAAGTGGTCACCTTATGGTGAAAGTCCTCACGGGAAGATGCTTTGCAGATTGAGTTATCCTAGAAGAATGGTTGGAGGACCCATGCTTGTATGTGGAATAATGAGATGAAGATCAATGAAGTTGTTGGTGAAACTATCCTAGATGGATAGTGCTTGTCATTCCATTTCCAGTGGTATGAGGAATGTCACATAACTACTCACGGTTTGAGAGTTATGGCCTTACAAAGTTGAAGGACCCCCATATGAAGGTTTGAAGCCCCCAAGGTCAAAGAAGTCAAAGTGACCTAAAAGAAGAAATCATTATTTAAATGATAAATTAAAGTGACAAAGTCAAGGTGGATTATTTAAATAATAAAGAAAAGTGACAAAATCAAGAAATGATAAAGTAAGGTGACAAAATCAAGAAGGAATATTTAAATGTTAAAGTATTGGAGAACTTTCTATTTATGGAAAGTGGTTAACCCTAAAATAAGGAAAATAGGTTAAGTAACCTAGAAATGGGTTAAATGACCTAGAAATGGGTTAAGTGACCTAGAGGATGAAAGAATAACTAATATAGAAATTGTCTCTTAAAAAATGTCCTTTTTGTGGATCAATGAAGAGATTCTTGTGAGAATATCTTTTGGAGTATTGATGGACAGCTTCTTGTGAGAGCATTGTTGGTGTGGATATCTTACGCATGATTGAAGATCTATTATGAGAAAGAGAACGTGAAGAGGATCTCATGGACGCATCAAATTTTTGAAAATATCAGAGATCTTGACTGCAAAAGTCTCGGAGCTTCAGAAACCCTAGTATCTGAGGTGTATGTGGGCTATAATGGACTAGGGCGCGTACATAAGCAGGATGTATGAGGACAGTGTGCATATAGTTGATAAAATCATGGATATTTTTGTTTGAGCTAATGATTGGTTGTTGAAGACTGTAACAAGTTCCAGATCTGCATTCTATGAGCTCAGATCTGTCACTGAGACTCTGGTACGGTTACATTATTGTCTTGATGGATACTATTGCTTATTGTGTTGTGAATGCTTAGGGAATTCTTGGTATGGCTGTTGTGATGTGGTTTATGCTGGTTAATGGAGTAAGCAATACTCCTGTGATTCAATTGTGAGATGATTGCTATGGTATACTAGTTTCTTATACATGATTGAGTTAGCATTCATATTGATTGGTTGTGGAGCATGAATAAGATGTTGGAAAGCTTGGATGTGTTTGTGACTGGCTGGTGGTCAGATTAGACAATAAGAGACAGAAGATCATAATAAATTAGTTGCAGAGGATCTGAGTTGATCTTGAAGGATAAACCCTAATAGCTCAGAAGGTATATGCAGGTTTTTGTATACATTGGCCGCGTGCATACGTGGGCTATAGTGAGCTAGCGCACGTACACATGTGGGCTTCACTATTGACAGTTCACATACCTATTGCAGTTTTATATATGTTGAGGATTGTTACCTCATATTAGTTGGTGTTGAGGATGTAAGTTGAGTCTTGGATTATAGAGCTGGTGCTCTTGTAGAGTTGTACTCTATTCAGTTGTTGTTGAAAAACCTAGGGTTGTAGTCCATAATAAAAAGAAAATTGTAAATACATCTTGTGTTCTTTGTGTTCCTTATGGTGATGACTTATTGATGATATATGATGCGATATATGCTGTTGTTGGCCCTTGACCAAGCTTTGGGATATACTTGGTCATATTTGACCGTTTTTGGGACTTCGACGCCCTATCGAAGGAAGCGTGCAAGACGAAGTAGAGATCACGGGTGTTGGTTGTGGAGCCTAATTATCTTCCTGATTTATAGGTCTTTTACTTTCAGCCATGTTTATACCCCATGAAGTATTTACACCCCAGAAGTATGTACACTCTTCCACGCAAAGCAATAAAAGCTTTGTCTCTCTTGTATTGTGTGTCTTCTGTGTTTTGTTTCTGCATTTGTTTTATTTTATTGCTCCGCGGTCCTGTTTTTCTAACAACGGGATCTCAGCCCACTATGGGTCCTTTTTGGGTTTTGGGGATAATGTAATGGGAAAGGGATGTCGGCCCATGGGTTTACCCACGTTTAGGCCCACTTTTGTAATATATAAATAAGTAGTTAGGCGATGTAAGTAAGTGTGTGGAAGAGAGACTAAGCGGTTAATAGGCTTAGTGCTAGAAGTGATCTATGTGATTGACTTGCAGAGATGAGTGCAAGTGTTGTAAATGCTAAGTGTACAGATTGTAAAGAGGCTTTGTGCTAGATCTACTCAGGGAAGGAGGATCTAGTGAGGTGCACACAGATCTCCTGTCCTATGTGGAGTAGGGTTTTTGATAGCTCTGTGCTGCAACCTGATTGATCGAAGCTAATAAAGAAGAAGAGTTGGTGGATTCAGCCCCAGGGTGGGGGTGAACCACGTAAATACTGTGTGTTATGCTTTGTGCTTATTCTTAGATGATTTGTATTGCTAAGTGCTTAGAAGAGATTAGATATATCTATTCATGCTTTGTGCTCTGAGATGTGAATGAATGTTAGATCTTATATGTATGAAGATGCTTAGTGCTGAACTACTAGATCTGATCCGTTTTACTATTGCTAAGTGTTGATCTAAGTGAATATTTCGATGCTCTGTGTTTTCTACGAAGTATAATAAGGGTTAAATGATGATGAATGATCTATGCTGAGTGATTGCTAAGCATTATAATCACAGAGCTATGTCCCAGCTAAGGTTGCAGACACCTGAGTCTTGCAACCACCCCTGCCTCTACCTCGGGTGAGAATTCATCTACTTCGTAGGTGTTGCCGAAAGGGCTGGTAGTTAGGGTTTTGTTGGTGCAATGTTGTAGCATTGAACCCTAGGTCTGCCCCTGTGCCAACAAATGGTTCCTTTGCCAGGACAGAAATTGTGATTGTTGGGATCTAAGAAAGAAGAAGATTTGTGCAAAGATTTGGTCTAGAAACCGTGGAAGCTTTGTGTGTAGATCCGTGCCCTAGTGGACAGTATTCTACTGGTCTATGAACTCTGTGTTGAAAGGAAGAAGTATGATCTGAAAGAAATAAAGCCAGATATGAAGAAAAGAAAGCAAGATATGAACGCTTTGTGCTCTAAGAAAGGTAAACATAGAAGTTTCTAAGAAAAAAAGGTCAGATCTGCAGAAAAGATGTAAGATATGTAAGCTCTATGCTATGATAAAGGTAAGAATAGTTAAAAGTTTTAGATCTAGAAGCTTTGTGCTCTATAGAAGTAAGATAAGTGAAATTTTTGTTTCTAAAGTATGGATTTAGGTATGATTGATAGATTCTATCCTAGCTTGAAAACTAGGGCATTAATAGATCAAATAAATTTTGATATGAATAGATCTGATAGATATGTTATACCTATGCATAGAAAGAATGTTTGGACTAACAGATGGATGAAGGATCCTAGAAATAATTTTTTGCAGACTAGCTACCATGATCCTGGTGCACAGTACAGAAGAAGATGGGGACCGTTTAAAATAAAGAGAGGATTAACCCTATGTTACAGTTGTAGAAGACTGGGACATATAGCTAAGGAATGCCCTGGTCGAAAATCGAGTTGTCTCTGTTGCAAAGCTTTAGACCACGAAGTATTAGATTGCCCTAGAATGATTGCTAAGGTTGAAGGCATGAATCTGAATGGAGGAAACCCTAAGGAAGATCCAGAAATAGCATAGCCTTAGAAATAATCAGAGAAGATGTTACTACAAATGAAAGAAAACTTGAATGAACATAGACATACCCACCTATCAGAGATCTTCAAAGAAAAATAATGCATCGAAGTAAGAATAGGAGACTTCGACATTGATTGTGTTTTGGATGAGGAAACACAGGTGAATGTTATGATAGAGAGAACTTGGGAAGCTATAGGGAGGCCTGCTATGACTCCATCCCTAGGAGGAATAGGGTTATTCAGAGGAAAACTAGTGAACCTATGTGGAAAGCTCACTCAGATATCTACGAATGCTAATGGAACTTCGACAGAGGAAGATTTTGAGATTATCAAATTTATTGAGGACAGTGCCCTGTTTACTATGTTACTTGGAAATATTTGGATTAAAAGAGATCAAGACAAAAAGAAGGAAGAAGAAAAAGTTTTAGAACAACAGAGACAAGAGTTAAAAGAATTCATGGCCAAAAGGATCACACAGTTGATTGAAGAAAAGGAGAACATATCGAAGCTATATAACACTAGGAACCCAGATGTCGAAGTTATCAGAATGCTAAAGGACTCATAGAAGAATGAATTTTCTATCTCAGACAAAGAAGAAATGTTATACCTGAACCCTAGGAGAGAACCTCAACAACGCAAAGTAACTATGCCAAAGGAAAATAGGAATCATAACGAAAAAAGACAGACCGAGTTGAAGCTTACTGGGAAGAAGGCTAGAAAGTTAAGTAAGAAGAGGGTGAAGTTATAGGAGATTCCAGATGGAACATCGCAGAAAGAAACTTTACAAAATTCGAGCTTCGCCGAGATATCAGAACAGTGACATGGGTCACTTCGCCATGGCGAAGTGATATAGCCACTGGAGGCCAATATATCGATTTGACTGTCGCTCTGAATGGGTTGGAAAGAATTTATAGGTTACCACTAGACCATTGGAAAGTGAAAGAATGGATAGAACAGATTTAATGGAGGCCCCATACCCATTGTAAGAACATCGTCGCCGAGATTGCTTATTTATCTCATCACGCCATGACCGAAGAACACTTTTTCCAACTGAGAAATTGAAGCTTGCAGACTAGCAAGTGTCTACAATGATCACCACATCCTTGTTATTCATTCTCGTGCAGTGCCTAAGATCGTTGTGACCCCAATTATTTATCCCGAGCGTGTATGTCCGATGAGCTCACCGTCGTTGAAGAATCTGTAACCGAAGTTCTACCTGATTTAATGACTGAGAGAGTTATGTCAGAAAGAGGAGTATCTACAGGTGTTCAGGCATCATTGAAAAGAGTAGTAGCTTATCCGTCCACTTCTCGAGCAGAACCATGTTGACAGGTCGATGAGAAGCGTACTAAACATAAAGACGATCTGGTGAATGCTAGGCTGATTCCGAGCATTCTACCTACCTACCTACCCCCTATAAGTGGCGATATTAACCGTGACAGTGTACCTAGATATTTTGACTATGCTCTAGTCATGGCATACCTCCCAAAAGGGATACACATAGTTCGAGCCAACCAAGATAAGATCGCATCATTGAAATTTAGTGATTTCAACCTTGGCGACAGGAAGGCATATAGTATGCTCTCCCCGCACAAGTATCTCACGAAGACAAAAGGAAATAGTTCAAAGATTATCCTGCAGTCTTGGATCCAGAACCTTGCGCAGTCTACATTGTTGAATGTGATGAAGATTCCGCACTTCGACAGACACTAGGAAGTGAACGCATGTGTAAAGTTGTTGCTATCTTGCTACCATGGGGGATACCTATGGTTGAACCACCACATCATTGTGGATCCGACCTTGATCCATCGGAACACAAGACTTAGCATGCAGGGCCCTGACCCATAGGAATTTTACCCTGGAAAGACCTTCGACAGAGTATTAGCAGCGAAGATCAAATAAAATTATGGTGATGTCGAGAAGGTCATGCACGGTTACAAGGTATCCTCAATTCAAAGCGACGTAGTGTGCCTTTCATGTCATTTGATCCTAGGCAAGCTATTTCAAAGAAATGGCCCACTTAAGTAACTAGATTCGTAGTAGACCTTGTAGGGAAGTGCGCAGAAGGTCTTCAAATGAATTGGGTGAAGTACTTAGTAAACCAGCTAGAACTATACTACAGGGAAGCACAAGACCAGGGATATGACTTCCACTTCAACTGGCTTCTCATCCTGATTGCATTCATTGCATGGGAGAAGCTGGAAGGTGTGATCTTCCTGGACATAGAACTCTTCGAGCCTTTGGCTGTGAAGTTCAGTGCCTTATGGTACTCGAATGATATGAGCAAGCAATGGAAATCCAATGTCGTCTTCCATGCCTACTACAACCAGTTGAAGCTCACCATCCAATCCAAGCCTAGGATGACCCTGAATACCCTCCACAGGTTTCAGCCCTTAATGAAGTTCATCATGGATCGCCACTTCATTTATATAATAGCGCACGGTGATGAGCATAAGCAACAGTTACAGTCTTATTACAAGTTGACTGAAGAAGACATTGAAGAAATCACCAAGGATTGGTCGACAAACCTTCTTATTCTAGCAAACCCCGTGGACCTATCTGATATTGATAGCCCAAACGCTACACATAATACACTAGGACCAAGCCAGATGAAGAAGCCTGAAGAGATACACGATGTAGAAAATAGATCTGTAAGGACCGCATCTATTACACCAGAGTAAGGAGGTAATGGTGAAGACTTAGAAGAAGTCGAGTAGAGGCCAGGAGATGAAGAGGACTCGTCAAAGAAAAGGAAGGTTTCACCTCCGAAGCCTTCCTCCTGGAAGAAATCAAAAGCACCCATAACTAAGATGCAGACCACGATCATTCCAGATGACTTTAGTTTCCTCCTTGCAACTATGAATGAAGCTATAGAAGAGATAATAGAAAAGAAGGAAGCTAAGCAAGAGATGATGTACAACAGAATTGAAATCGAGCTCCAAGGAGTGTAACAGGCACTTTAGTTTAGCCGAGCAGTCTCCACTATGCTCCTGCTAGAAGGAACAATAGAAGAGGGGGATGAACCAGTTCAACTCCACAAGATTGTTGCCTCAGTCAAAGTATGCCTTCGAAAAGCACAGGAAGAAACAATGCAGGCCACCCAGGCCTTAAAGCAAGAACAAGAGGAAATCATTGAGCAACATTGATCTTCCCAACAAGAAAAGTATGCCATCCAAGCGAAATTTGGAGAAGATAGAGCGAAGATCCAAAAAGAGAAAGAGCAGCTGCTCACGAAGCAGATTGGGATTGAAGAAGTAGTCAACAGAGCATTTCAGTCTGTGACCGGCTTAGAACAGAAAGTAGAGGAACCCTTAGAAAGCCAAGTAATGAATCTTGCTGAAGTTATTCAACAACTTCAACAAAGAGTTGTAGAATTAGGGCTTCATACCATACCAGGTACCCCACAAGAAGAATGTGACCAGTGAGAAATGACTGCCTAGAACACAGTAGAAAGGATTAAAGCACTCACTGAGGTATTCAAACACTTAAGTAGCAGAAGTGCACATATACATGAGAACCTAACTGAGAATCCAAAGTTGCATAAATTATAGTCGCAGCTCCAGAAGGTGAAGCATGAAGCTGAAAAGCTACAGGTGCAGCTGAAGGCCCTATCACCTGTAGAGAAAATGAAGCCATCTCAAGAGCAACGCATTGCACAATAGCAGATCCATATGATCCAGAGCAAGGTAATGGAAGTAACTCAACAACTTCAACCTTTACAGGATAAGGCATGCCAATTATTTATAGAGATTGAGAACCAAGGAATAGAGTTGGAGCAGGTCGTGAATTCAACACAGCAACACCTAGAAGGGTCGGTGAATGTCACACTCATCCAGGAATTCACCAAGCAAGAAGTAGTAGCAATGCAGTAGGTCGAAGTAGCTCGAGTCAAGATCGAGGCATTCGAAGTAGAATTGGTTAGACCCGAGTGACTCGGGACAAGTCACAAGTGAGTATTGGGGGCTTGTTGGCCCTTGACCAAGTTTTGGGAGACACTTGGTCATATTTGACCATTTTTGGGACTTCGACGCCCTATCAAAGGAAGCACGCAATACAAAGCAGAGATCACGGGATCTCATCCCACTATGGGTCCTTTTTGGGTTTTGGGGATAATGTAATGGGAAAGGGATGTCGGCCCGTGGGTTTACCCACATTTATGCCCACTTTTGTAATATATAAATAAGTAGCTAGGTGATGTAAGTAAGTGTGTGGAAGAGAGACTAAGCGGTTAATAGGCTTA
Source organism: Picea engelmannii (assembly GCA_009831015.1). Lineage (NCBI taxonomy): Eukaryota > Viridiplantae > Streptophyta > Pinopsida > Pinales > Pinaceae > Picea > Picea engelmannii. The sequence continues at coordinate 231,530 of ML778667.1, read as the reverse complement.
GTGCTAGAAGTGATCTATGTGATTGACTTGCAGAGCTGAGTGAAAGTGTTGTAAGTGCTGAGTGTACAGATTGTAAGGAGGCTCTATGCTAGATCTACTCGGGGAAGGAGGATATGGCAAGGTGTGCGCAAATCTCCTATCCTATGTGAAGTAGGGTTTTTGATAGCTCTATGCTGTAACCTAATTGACTGAAGCTAATAAAGAAGAAGAGTTGGTTGTCGTAGCCCCAGGGTGGGGGTGAACCATGTAAATACTATGTGTTATGATTTGTGCTTATTCTTAGATGGTTTGTATTGCTAAGTGCTTGGATGAGATTAGATAGATCTATTCATGTTTTGTGCTCTGAGATGTGAATGAATGTTAGATCTGATATGTATGAAGATGCTTAGTGCTAAACTACTAGATCTTATCCATTTTACTGTTGCTAAGTGCTGATCTAAGTGAATATTGCGATGCTCTGTGTTTTTTGCGAAGTATAATAAGGGTTAAATGCTAATGAATGATCTATGTTGAGTTCTTACTAAGTGTTATAATCACAGAGTTGTGTTCCAACTAAGGTTGCAGACACCTGAGTCTTGCAACCACCCCTGCCTCTACCTCGGGTGAGACTTCATCTGCTTCTCAAGTGTTGCCGAAAGGGCTGGTAGTTAGGGTTTTGTTGGTGTGTTGTTGTAGCATTGAAACCTCGGTCTGCCCCTGTGCCAACAACTTCTAATATATGTTCACATTTAACTAGTTATAAATGACATAAATGGGTAATGAGTAAATGTTGAATGCTAACTAATGAGTTTTATGTAAGAGGGAAGTTTTGGTAAAAAGAGTCCCACACTCATTCACCCCCCCCTCTAAGTGTGGTAGGTGTGTCTAACATTTAGCACATAATAGAAGGAGGTTATCATTCATTTAATCTTATACTTGGTCATTTTGCATTTAGAATTGATTCCAAGTTTTTGGTGTTTGTTGCACACTTATATACTTCCTCAATTATATCTGATTTCAATCCAGACAACAACTTATTTTAATATTTTAAGGCCATACTTTCCCCTTTGATTACCAGTTGATACTATGGACTATTTAGGTAAGACCCCCCTATGGTTGGAAAATCACTAATCGAATGTGAGATAAGTTCAGAGCAAGGTGACATTGGCTCAACACCTAAATAGTTAGTCGTAGTCCTTTCTTGTTTTTCAGGTGGAATTTATAGGTGCTAAAAAAGAAGATCCAACCGACCCGAAATTATCTGAAAATGATCTTCAAATATATGTTGGATTCCATCTCATCTTCTATAAGGTTCATAGGGGCCATTTTATTGACATTTGACCATTAGTATGATATCATCTCCTAATGCAGTTTTTTCTCGACTTTTTTTGTCATCTAATGATGCAAACCACACCTCTTAGTGTGACATGTGCCTTGTGGAACCATGATTATCATGCATCCTTAGATGGATTTAAGTTGTCATGAAGTAGAAATGAACCAGGTGGATATTGGTGCCCACCCACCTATTCCAACTGGCTCCTCGTATCCATTTTTATTCATCGCGTTCTTTTGTACTTATTTGTAATTGTGGGTTCTACACTTCTGGGGCTGTCTGAAGCCCCACACATCCTCCATGTGGATACAAGTGGCCTCCCAACTAATCCAATTGTATTATTTTGTATGTTTTCATGTCATCACATCTTGATGTACTTCCAAGGCCGTTTTGGGGCCTAAGTGTTGTTTTTTTGTCTCGCCACAATCAAAATGTATATGGAGTCAATGTTTTATGAAGAAATGTGTAGTTCTCTAAAGGACCTTTCCAATAGGCTATCACATGCCTAAAAAGGAGGTCGTATGCAAAATTTATGACCCTGGGAAGTTGAGGTACCAAATTACACCAACTTAGCCATAGGACCCATGTGACTTTTGGCATTTCACCTTCTAGGGTTAGGTTTTTGGATGTCTAGGGTTTTGGAATTCATGAGTAATATAAAAAATGCCTCTAGAGACTCATTGTAATCCATTCTTCTCAGACAGATGCATGTAACAACCACATCTCTTCTCAGAGATAGCTACCATCATTCAAGCAAGTGTTTCAATTCTGTTGTTTTATAGTTTCATCCTATTTCATTATTTAATAGAAGATATTGTTCACTAGATATTTGTGTTATTATTCATCTCTATGTTTATTGTAGTCAGTATGTTAATCAGTTAGTTATGCTCCTAAATCTGGACTAGTGGTATCAGAGCGATCTATTCTTCTTCATGCATGTCCCCGACAAGATCTGGGTACAAGAAGTTGGGACTTGATCCAATCAAGCCATTACAAGATCGACAACGTCGAGCCCAACAACAACCCGTGGGGGAAGAAAATAAAAATGATGGAGCAGGAGATCCTATTAAAATGTTGCTCGAGGAAGCCCTCGTGTGACAACTGAACGAAATGATGGAAAAATTCATGCAGATCCTTCGAGGACTGTCCACATGAGAAGCATCTTCATCAAGCGGCCATACAACCCCCTTCAATGTACATGTAAATTTTGATATTCCATTATTTGAAAGACTGATAGATATAGATGTTGTAGATAAAGGGTTGAATCTGCTCAAAGGATATTTTTCTGTCCACAATTTTTTCGATAGGAAAAAAATCACTTTTGCACTCCTCAAGGTCGTTCCCCATGTTAAAGACTGGTGGGATACTTACTCTGAGCAAAGGGACGTGGAGGAATCGACAATGTTTGTGGTAGCCCCTACATGGGATTCCTTCTGAGATGCCATTAAATAATAATACTACCTTGTTTGAAGCTACGAGGACCAGTACACCAGATGGACCACCCTACGTCAAGAAAGGGACCAGACAATACCATATTTCACCAATATTTTCCATACCCTACACACCAAATTGGGTATCAAAGACTCTGAGAATCATCTTGTGATCAAATACCACGGTTGTTTTCACAGATACATTCAAACAAAAATGGAGTTCCTAGACATCGCCTCATTGGGAACGAATTAGAGATACGTGGTCAAGATCGAGCATAAATTTAAGGAGAAATGACCAGAGTTTGGATCTTCAAACCCATCATAGTCGAAGCAGGGAAAAGGCAACAGCAACCCACATAGCTAGGGACCAAGTCAATATGTTTGCCCTCAGGACAATCAGTTCAAGTCGCAACATAAGAAGGGTAATGAGAAGACAAAGGACACGGTAAAATGGTGTGAGTACCAAAAAATTATTGGCACAACACTGAAGAATGTCGCTCCAAGCAGTCCCTTGTGGTCAAGTTGAAGGCTTCCGAGTCAGAGGCCAATTCTGATTCTGAGTCAAATCTTGAAGGAGGGAAGCAGATTATTGATGTTGATCCTAGTGCCACTGTCACTACCACCAAATTTTGGCCAAGAAAACTAGAAGAACAAGAGGAAGGGGAATGCCTCTTTCACTCATAGATGTGGGTCAAGGGGGCTACGATTCATTTCATTGTCGATAACGATAGTCCGAAGAATCTAATTTTAGCAAAGGTCGTCAAGTGGATACATCTGCCAACGACACCACACCCGCAACCCTACACCATTGACTGGCCTCATTAAGGAAGATATCTTCATGTCATCCAACAGTGTCGTCTTCCCTATGACATCAAGAATTTCAAAGATGAGGTACTGTGTGATATTTCTCCCCTTGAAGCTTGTGATGTTCTTTTAGGATAATCATATTTGTGGAAGCGCCATGTTGTGTATGAATCTAGACCCCACAATGTTATTATTACTTTGGGTAGACAATTGTACAAGATCCCAGAGGTAGCGTCACCTATTGTTATTTCTTTAATCTCTGCTAAGCAATGCAATAAGGTTATTTCACAGACTGAGAAGTTCATCTTCTTTGTGATCTGCACTCATAGTAAGTAGAAGGTCTTTGCCACATCCATGGCCTCTACACAACGCCTCTCTTTGCTGCAGAATCAAGTGGACAAGATCGTGGAAGAATACAGAGACATCTTCGCCTAACCTATAGGGGTACTGACACACTACCAAGTCAAGCATCCAATTGATCTAACCTCCGATGCACCTCTATCTAATGGACCATTCTATCGGCACTCATTGATGGAGAATGACAAAATTAGGCATAAGATCCAAGAGCTTCTTCAAAAGGGGCACATCAGACCCAACTCCTCCCCTTGTGGAAGCCCGATTGTACTGGTACAAAAGAAGGACAAGACTTGGCGAAACTACATTGATTACAGAGCCTTACAAAAAATCATAGCAAGAAACCACTACCCCATTTCGAGGATTGATGGCCTTCTTGACCAACTCAAGGGGGAAAAGTTCTTCAACAATATTGACCTAGATACATAGATACATAGATACATTCAAACAAAAATGGAGTTCCTAGACATCACCTTATTGGGCACGAATTATAGATACGCGGTCAAGATCGAGCATAAATTTAAGCAGAAACAACGAGAGTTTGGATCTGCAAACCCCTCACGGTTGAAGGAGGGAAAAGGCAGCCCCAACCCACACAACAAGGGACCAAGTTGAGATGGCCTCCCTCATGACAAACAATCCAAGTCACAACACAAGAAGGGTAACGACAAGACGAAGAAGGACACAGGAAAATGGTGTGAGTACCATAAAATTCCTTGGCACAACACCAAATAATGTCGCTCCAAGAAGTCCCTTTTGTTCGAGCTGAAGGCTTCCGAGTCAAAGGTCGATTCTGATTCCGAGTCAAATCCTAAAGGAGGGAAGTGGATTATCGATGCTAAACCTAGTTCCACTATCACTACCATCAAATTCCGTCCAAGTGAACTAGAAGAACCAGAGGAAGGGGAACACCTCTTTCACTCGCAAATGTGGGTCAAGGGGGCTCCGATTCATTTCATTGTCAACAATGATATTAAGAAGAACCTGATTTCAACAAAGGTCCTCAAGTTTCTGGACCTGCCAATGACACCGCACCCGCAACCCTACACCATATACTAGCTTTGTCAAGGAAGAGATCTATGTGTCAGCCAACAATGTTGTCTTCCCTACGACAACAAGCCTTTCAAAGATGAGGTACTGTGTGAAATTTCTCCACTTGAAGTTTGTGATGTTCTTTTAGGACAACCATATTTGTGGAAGCATCATGCTATGTATGAATCTAGACCCCACAGTGTTATTATTACTTTGGGTAGACAATTGTATAGGATCCTAGAGGTAGTGTCGCCTACTGTTATTTATTTAATATCTTCTAAGCAATGTAGTAAGGTCATTTCATAGACCGATAAGTTCATCTTCTTTGTGATCCATACTCACAGTAAGAATAAGGTGCCCACCACATCTGTGGCCTATAGAAAATGCTTTTCTTTGCAATAGAAGCAAGTGGACGGGATCATGAAAGAATATATATACATATTTGCCTCACCTATAGGGGTACCGACACCCTACCAAGTCAAGCATCCAATTGATCTTACCCTTGACGCACCTCTACCTAATGGACCAGTCTATCAGTGCTCGCTAATGGAGAATGAAGAAATCAGGTGTAAGATCCAAGAGTTTATTCAAAAGGGGCACATCAGAACCAACTCCTCCCCTTGAGGAAGCTCGATTGTACTGGTGCAAAATAAGGATAGGACTTGGCGACTCTGCATTGATTACAGAGCCTTAAACAAAATTATAGTCAGGAACCGCTACCCCATTCCCAGGATTGATGATATTCTTGACGAACTCAAGAAGGAAAAGTTCTTCAGCAAGATTGACCTAGATACATATATACATTCAAACATAAATGGAGTTCCTTTACATCCCCTCATTGGGCACGACTTATAGATACGCGGTCAAGATCGAGCAGAAGTTTAGGAAGAAACAATGAGAGTTTGGATCTATAAACCCCGCACAGACGAAGTAGGGCAAAGGCAGCCCCAACCCACATAGAAAGGGACCAAGTTGAGGTGGCCTCCCTCAGGACAATCAGTCCAAGCCACAACACAAGAAGGGTAATGAGAAGACAAAGAAGGACATAGGAAAATGGTGTGAGTACCATAAAATTTCTTAGCACAACACCGAAGAATGCCTCTCCAAGCAGTCCCTCCCGGCTGAGATGAAGGCTTCCGAGTCAGAGGTCGATTTTGATTCCGAGTCAAATCCTGAAGGAGGGAAGCGGATTATTGATGCTTAACCAAGTGCCACTTTCACTACCACCAAAGTCTAGCCAAGCGAACTAGAAGAACCATACTAAGGGAAACTCCTCCTTCACTCACAGATGTGGGTCAAGGGGGCTTCAATTCATTTCATTGTTGACAACGGTAGTCAAAAGAACCTGATTTTGATCATAGGTTTTCAAGTGGCTCGACCTGCCAACGACAACGCACCCGCATACCTACACCATCAATTGGCTTTGTCAAGGAAGAGATCTTTGTGTCAACCAATAGTGTTGTATGCCCTACGACATCAAGCCTTTCAAAGATGAGGTACCGTGTGATATTTCTCCCATTTAAGTTTGTGATGTTCTTTTAAGACAACCATGTTTTTGGAAGCGTCATGTTGTGTATGAGTCTAGACCCCACAGTGTTATTATTACTTTGGGTAGACAATTGTACAGGATCCTAGAGGTAGTGCCGCCTACTGCTATTTCCTTAATCTCTGCTAAGTAATACAGTAAGTTCATTTCACAGACCAAGAAGTTTTTCTTCTTTGTGATCCATGCTCATAGTAAGAATAAGGTCGTCACCACATCTGTGGCCTCCACACAATGCCTCTCTTTGTAGCAGAAACAAGTGGACGGTATCATGGAGGAATATAGAGACATCTTCACCTCACCTACAGGGGTACCAACACACTGCCAAGCCAAGCATCCAATTGATCTGACCCCCAACACACCTCTACCTAATGGAATATTCTATCGACGCTCACTGATGGAGAATGAAGAAATCAGGCGTTAGGTCCAAGAGCTTCTTCAAAAGGGGCACATTAGGCCCAACTCCTCCCCTTGCGAAATCCGGATTGTACTGGAGTAGAAGAAGGACAAGACTTGGTGACTCTGCATTGATTACAGAGCCTTAAAAAAATCACAGTCAGGAACCGCTACCCCATTCCAAAAATTGATGACCTTCTTAACCAACTCAAGGGGGAAACATTCTTCAGAAGGATTGACCTAAAGCCTAGCTACCACTAGGTTCCCATCGAGCCAACTGATGTATGGAAGACAACCTTCAAGTCTAAAGAAGGTCTCTATGAATGGCTAGTCATGCCCTTTGGATTTACAAATGCACCAACCACTTTCATGAGGTTGATGGATGATGTATTGAGACCCTTCACCAACTCCTTTGTGGTAGTATATTTTGATGACATCCTCATCTTCAATAGAACGTGGGAGGAGCACATGAGACATATTCAACAGGTTTTGAGCACTCTACGACAACACAAACTTTATGCCAACTTGGAAAAATGCTCTTTTGGCATGAAAAGGTTCCAATACTTGGGCTACATTGTTGATGAGCATGGGGTACATGTTGATCTAGCTAAGATCCAAGTCATTCGTGACTGGCCAGCCTCAACCACACTGACTGAGCTTCAAAGCTTCTTGGTACTAGCTAACTTCCATCGACAGTTCATGTTAGGATTCTCCCATATTGCATGGGCCCTCAACTAGGTGACCAAGGGAAATGGTAGGGCCAAGTTCATGTGGGGGAAGGATTAAAAAATATCATTCAATGATCTTAAGTGTTAGCATCATCATTTTCCTTTTTTAGTTAGATTCAGTCTTAGTTGAGTTATGGTCTGTGTGTCAAAGCATGTGAAGTCAGGTACTGAACAACAAAGGGGTCGAAGTCAACAAGTGGTCAGTTGGCCCTTGGAGTCGGGAAGGGATGTTAGAATCAAAATGTGTGTAAATGGTACAAGTCTGATCCCAAAAAGTCGAGTCCTATCATAAAGGAAATTTTATGTGCCGAGGGTCGATGCAAGTTGTTAAATAGAAGTTGCATCGACAATTACAATGACCATCTTCAGCTCATTATTAGGGCTGAAAGAATGAAAAATCACGACACTCGTATCACATATGCCCTGCATCCCTTATCAACTGTACTTTACATGCCCCGAAGTGTACTCGTCACGTGGATATGCTATGAAAAATCTTTATTTCGCTTTGAAACATCCAGTCGCCATGAATTCAGTGTTCCCTAGCACGTTTCCACCTCCCACCCCCTCTGTTATAAATTTTGGATGTTCTGCATGTATTATGTTCACCATTCAAGCTTATGCACTGTTTGCAGTTTTCTCTCACAAGCCCAGGTTGATCAGGACTATTGCCTTGGGCCTTTACCTAATCCATCACGCACAGGGAAAATATGTGTTGCACCATGGCAACCTCCCAAAACATAAGGAAGGGTGTGCGAAGTGGTAGAAACATTGGGCCTGAGCTCCAAAACTTGACGTTGATCAACGAATATCTGGAGGTCAGAGTGTCCTTTGAACATTTCAGGTGCATGGCCTTTTGCAGGAAAATTCAAGGATTCAATATGAGACTGGTTGAGCAGTTCACACTTAGTTTTGATGGATTCCACGCGGTGATCTCGGGTGTCACTTTTCAGGTAATGTAGGAAACTCTGTCAACCGCAACAAAGATCCCTTTGCATGGCGAAAGGTGGTTTAAAGGCATACCCTTGGATGTGCGGTGCTATGAAGACTTCATCAAGCGAGATTGTTTAGGTGGGAAAGTCGAGACAGGCATTCCGAGTAGATATTTGCAGAAACCTTTTCGGAAACTACTTGGAGTAATCTGGAAATATTTCAACTGTGAAGGGAGGTTCAACAGGATACATTCACATCACATTAGATTGTTGATGCACTTCACAGGAAGGAGACCATTAAATATACCCCTTTTCTTACACCAGAACCTATGAGAGATGGAAAACAACGCATAGGTTGAAGTGGATCAATCGAAAAGGAAACTTTCTCATGTCTCGTTGATTAAATCACTAGTAGTTAAGGAATTAAGATGGTTGGGGAGAAACTAGGATTCGTTCTTACTCACAACGGGCATCCCAAAGGATCCAAAAGGAGATTTCCCTCTATCCGTGGAAAGGGTAATATCACACCATGCAAAGGTTGGAGTGAAAGAGGCTGTGTAAGAAGGAAAGATGTCGGAAGCCATGTCCTCCCAACAAAAAATACCTTGGAGGAGGGGCATGCCAAAGAATAACAAGGAAGCTGGGGAAACCTGAGTCCCGAGAAAATCGCACGCAAGGTCGACTGCTGAGGAATTATGTATCCATGCTATACAGTTGGAACCTATCGAAGGAAAAAGTCGAGAAAGCTAGAGAAGAACGAGGAGGACAAATGTCAGAGACACAGATGTTTGAGATTCGTCTCAGCAGTTGAAGCAAGCACAACTCGCTATCGTCGGTTTCCAAGACCTAGGAAGTCCTCTCAATGCCACATTCACCAACTCAACATCCTCCACCTTATCACGAATGGCCACAAGCTGATCTTGGATATGTGTAATCTTCATAAGATAGTTCACAACCATGTCCTCAATGGACATCTTGAAAACTTGAAGATGATGCTTCAAATGCAACTTCCTACCTGTAATCCCATTCTGGTATAGAGCTACCATAGCATCATATATCTCCTTGGTGAATTTCTTCTCAATAATGTGAGGAATCAAGTGATCCTTCATGAATTCTAGTAATACCCTCTTGGCCTTCACTTCTTTCTTCTTGTGGAATGCCAAATCTATTGGATCGATCGTGATAAGGACCACATCCTCAACATATTCTTTGAGGTCATTCTCCTCGCCTAGCCTTCCAAGCCCATAAGTTTTTCGTCCCTTCCAATCTATCCTCAAGCTTCAATGTGTTCACCATCTTGACTTGCCCAGAACAAAACAAGAAATCTGCAAGCAACTGTAGCAACTATGTGTCTCAAAAATGATCCCCTTCTCTTCAAATCCCAAGCTATGATACCATGTCAATTTTCACATGCAACCTTATGTGACTAATTTTTAGATCTGAAAATTGCTTCCTAGTGAACTAATAATAAAACCCTGGTTGCTATCACTGAACAATTTTGCACTAAAAATTATTAACTAAAAACATATGCAACATAAACAACAAGATCAAAGATGAATCATCAATACACAAGATAAACATTTTTTTTGTTCTTTAACCTTGTCAAATTCAAAAATCTTGAGGGGGAAAATATCCCTTCCAACCAATACAGTATCACCAAATATGGGGACAACCTTTCCCTCTAAGCCAATACAAATATCACCAAAATCTAAGGACAACCTTTTCCTCCAATAACCATACAAATCAGAACACCAAACTTTAACAATTTACTTGAAACTTCCTCTACCCACAAATATGTTGCAGACCTCCTATATGACCCGATGACATCATCTTTCAGCTAGTACGGACCTACTCCTTCTCATAAAACTATCTACGCAGTTCACCTTACTGTAACTTGCGTACATACGTGCTTTGCTCCACTGCAACCCCACGTATACGTAATTGTTCCCATTGCAAATTGCATACATACATGATTTTCTCGCCTGCAACTTGCGTACATATGCAATTGTGCCAACCCCCAACCCGCATACATATAGAAAACCCTTATACGAACACATCCATACATCTAGCTCCCCGTGACTTCTCTTCTTCTAGGCCAGATTTGACACCATGCAGAATTTTCCTTTACTGAAATCACCAACCCTCCTAGAACAAGTGCAAACTCACTTATGCTAACTCCATCCTTTTCACAATGAGAAAATGTCACAATGACTTCTCTCCTTTCTATACAAGTCCAATGAGTGAGTTTAGGCACCCCTTCTAAACTCAACAATTAATTAGAATATTTTAATCCTCTTTGTGGGTGTGAAACCCCGTCACAAGCCCACCAACTTGCTCATGAGTCCCTCGCTTCATTCCGGGGGCAATTTCATTGAAACAAAAGGCCAATATGGTGCCAACGAATATTCCTGCATGCTTGACACCTTGGCCTCTTGTGGGAATACCTCTCGAAGCTACAATAAACAACAATATTTATAAAGAAACATGTAATGTATTTAAGGTATATGATGTGTTCCTAACATCCTACATTAGGGAGCATTTGTTGTCATACCAATTTCATCCACTCGAGACATTTATGTGATGTTAATCGAAGAGATCATAGATTATCATTAAGCACACCTAATACACCCAACGCATGGATTATAGGCCAATTACATACCTTAAATCTGATTCAAACTTCAAGTTGACTGTCACATGGGTTGTGTGATCGTTCCTTTATTAGTTACCTGGCCATAATTGTGTGACCATCACATAGGTCACACTACCTTTCCTTTGTTAGTGATGCAGTTGTGTTGAGAACATTTTGATACGTGCATAATACCTATAATTGTGTGATTTGAGAATTTTTATGATGCATCAATATCCAAAGTCACTTAATATAGTTGGAGGATGAATGTAAGTCTCTTCTAGTCATCCATTTTCATTAATGGAAGGGTACTTGGCCCTGCTTTATGTCAAGTCAGGCACATAGGAGCACATGGGAGCACATGGGAGCCTATGCCTAAACCTTAGGAATTACCACTTGAACTAGTGCACCTTTCATCCTAACATCAACGTATAAATACATGCCTCACCCATGCATTTAGACGAGGCTACTTCTTGGTGTTAAAGTTGTGTTGTTGACATTTTTCCAAAGGGTGAGAAAGGAATTCCACACACCTATCTTTTGTTTCCTTACTCTTGTGCTACCCATTTTCCTCTCCAAAGCACCATTGCATATGGGGAATTTCCCCTAGATTGATGCCATTTTAGAGAGGGCCCATTGAAGGAATAAAAGAACCTTTCCATAGAAAAGGATTGGATTTCATAGCTACAAGATTTTTCTTAGGTGATACATTTCATGTTGTATTGCCTTTCCATTGGATAATAAGTAATTTCTTCTCTTCCCCCGAAAATGTTTGAATCATTTAAATTTATTATTTAAATCATTTGTTAGTTAGTATGAGATTGAATACTGTAAAAAATAACCATATTGAAGATAAGAAAAGCAGGGGAATCCTCAACTCACAAGTCAGTGAGTTTCCATTGTTCCAAAACTAGAGACCTCCAAAGCATCTCAACTTGATAAAAATATACAAAATGTAGACAAATTATGTTGGTTTTGGATAGTCAAATTCAATACATAATCTAATTTATCATAAACATTGAAAGTTTATTATAAACATTTAAATTGACAAGTTTAAAAGGATTAACCTCTAACTTGGACATTCTATAGGAAACACAAAATTCTTTTAAAAATAGAAACATTTTTCATGAAAAGAAATAACAAAGGAAATCAAAATTCAATTTCCATTTACTTACAAGAAAAATTAGAAATATAAAACAAACTTGAACAATATATTTCATAATATTTTGAATGACAAATTTTAAAGTATTTTAAATTACAATTAATACTACTCATAAACCATGAAGAAAAAATTACGTCAGTATAACAATATTAATATGTAAACGACAATTTAAATAATAATAATAATATTACACCTTATTCAAAAACACACTCTACTCTTCTTTTACACCATATCCAACTTCAAGCTAATCATCAAATGATTAAAAAAAAAGAAATGGAGCAGGTTGAAAGATCCTACTCCATATGATAATTCATCAGATAATTGAAAAATAGAGCAGATCAGTACAAAATAATATTCTTCAACTGAATAAAATATTACACCATATCCAACCAACTTCACGCTCATCACCAAATAATTAAAAAATAGATCAGGTTCTAAAATCCCTACCCCGTATGATAATTAATCAAAAAATTAAAAAATGGAGTATTGAAAAATAGAGCAGATCAGTACAAAATACTGAATAAAAGAAAATATTACACCATATCCAACCAACTTCACGCTAATCATCAAATAATTAAAAAAAGATCAGGTTCGAAAATCCCTACCCCGTATGATAATTAATCAAATATTTAAAAAATGGAGTTTGTCCAGTACAGAGTAATATTCAACTGAATAAAGAAAATATCAAATCAGGTTTAGAGCACTTAAAGGAACTTCTGAATAAATAAATATTTATTTATTAAAATATAAACATATATATGGTCAATCGGAGTAGGGATTATTCCATGGACGCTGGGAAGGAATACCCCAGAAAGAGCGAATACCCCAGAACTTTCATGCCGAGAAAGAGCGAATACCCCTCGAGGCTCCTTCGCTTATATCAGTGAAAATTGGGGTTTTATATTTCTAAATTGTTATACCACATAGTTTATTGGAAGGAGGAGAGAATCTTAAATCAGAGGTATACATTACTTAAATCAGAGAGTGGACTACTAAACTGGTTGGTGTCAGGTTAGTAGAAAAGTCTTGCCTTCGCGCCTTCGCGCCTCTTTCGTTTAAATAATTGAAAATTTACGTTTTATATTAATAAATTCGTAGCATTTCATTATAAATATGGGAGAGAGTTGAACTCTCAATACACATTGCTCATTGAGGACGCACGCATTTTGCTTTATTGCATCTTCGTTTTCCCTTCAAATCTTATTTGTGTCTCCAATGGCTTCTTCCAATCCCATCGCTGCGTCTGCAACTACCAGCTGCAACTACTACGATGCTTTTTTAAATCATCGTGGTACCGATGTTAAGGAAACTTTAGCTACCCATCTCTACAAACGCCTTACTGACAAAGGACTGCGAGTCTTTCTTGACCAGGAGGAATTGCAGGAGGGAGACCACATACCTTCTCGCTTAAAGGGTGCGATTCGATCCGCCTCCGTCAACATAGCAATTTTCTCTATCAATTATGCCATGTCAAATTGGTGCCTGAATGAGCTCTTGGTCATGTTGGAGAAGCGGTCAACTATTATTCCCATCTTCTACGGTGTGAAGCCTTCAGAGCTTCGGTGGACGCTCGGTGAAAATGGAGTGTATGCTCGATCGCTGCGCATTCTCGAAGGGCAGAAAACAATTGACTCTCAAACTCGTGTAGAGAAACCGCGATACGAATCTAACACTATTGCAAAATGGAGGGAGGCTCTTTCTGAGGTTGCAGATATTAAGGGTTTCGAGACGGAGGCTGACGGGTGTAACAGGTAAGAACCACTAATTATTCACGCTAACTGTTCTTTTTACCTTATAAAAACTATATGCAGGCGTTTCTTACTAGTAGAGTTATTCTGCATATTCATGCAGTGACGATAGCCAACTCGTTGACAAGGTCGTGGACGGGGTGTTGAAGAAACTTCCAAAAACACCCCTCAATGTTTCCAAATATCCTGTTGGATTGGATAACAAAGTAAAAGATTTGGAGGGAAAAGTGTTAATGCCCCAGCAAAGTGGGGAGACTAGAGTTGTGGGAATTGTGGGTCTTGGCGGGTTGGGAAAAACCACCCTAGCAAAAGAAATCTTCAACCGTGAAAGATCAAAATACCATCGATCTTGCTTTTTACCTGATGTCAGAGAAAAAGCAGCCAGTGGATCTTTAAATTCCCTGCTGAGTACCCTTGTGAATGATTTGACTGAATCCAAAGAGCAAATCAACAGCACTGCTGTGGGTATAGAGGAGCTGAGAAGGTGTGTCTTGTCTTGTCACGCTCAGGCTATAATAATTTTAGACGATGTGGATCATATTCACCAGCTGGATGTATTACTTTTCCCAGTGAAGGACGCCCTCAGTTTAAGTAGCTTGATTTTAATTACATCTCGTAATAGGGATGTTCTTACAAACTTCGGGATTGTACAAACATCTATTTACCATATAGAAGGCCTCAATCCACAACACTCCGAAGATCTCTTCTGCTTGCATGCCTTCGGCCATCCTCATCCTGCTGCACAATTTCAACGAGTGGTTAAAGAATTTTTGGATGCCTGTCAAGGATTGCCGTTATCTCTTCAAGTAATTGGCGCGCTTCTTCATGGAAGAGATGATTTGAGGTATTGGAAAGAGCAACTGCAAAAAATCTCTACAATACTTCCGGAAGATATACAAAGCATACTTAAGATTAGCTATGATGGTCTGGATCCAGAGGAGAAGCAGATATTCCTAGATATTGCCTGTTTCTTTACCAGAGAAAGGGGAAATGAAGAGGATGGTTTGGAAATACGTCCGGACAGGGATACTGCCATAAAAATATGGGATGGATCCGGTTGGAACGGATGGTTGGGTCTTCGGAACTTACAGAACAGGTGTCTCGTGGACGTGGAGGAGGACAGATTCAAAAAGATAGAATATCTGAGAATGCACGACCACCTGAGAGACCTGGGCAGAGATCTCGCAAAGAAGGATCCGCTCCGCGGACATCGTCTTTGGCGACCAACTGAAAACCTTCTTCATAATCTGTCCGACCAATCAGCTGTATGTATTTCAAGCTTTACATTTCAAATGCTGTAGTGTTGTCAAATTAATTCTTAAGCTTCGTGAGGATGTCATATTGTTTCTAACAGTTTCAGAGAACAATTTAGGTGCGTGGACTTTTGTGCCTTGAACGAAGTCAATTGGTAGACCCTAGGCGGGACAACAGAAGGCGTCGCCGATTGTTAGATCAAAACCCCAGGGAATTGGGCAATCGTTCCATTAGTATGAGCAGGTTGGAGATGGTTATGACTCAGGGTGATTGTTTGAAAGACATATTGACAAGGGTGGAGTCACCAAAATATCTCATATATCTCCACTGCCATCTCTTTCCCTATGCTTCCCTGCCTCGCTGGATTCCAATGGAGAGGTTAAGGGTTTTAGATGTGCAGGGGGACAAATTGAGATCGCTATGGGGAGATCGTAATTTTCCGGTATATGGCCAGTTCTTTTTTCCGTTAGCAATGTAAATATAGCTTGTGAAAGTTTTGTCTTTGTACCCCACCACCACACATAACGTGACATAGTTACATTGCAGGCACCTCTACAGTTGAGGCAATTGCAGATCAAGGCTCCTCTTTTAAAGTTTCCAAAGTCCATAGGGCAGCTGAAGTACCTTGAGAAGATTGTCGTGCGGCCTGTCGATTGTACGTTTGGAGACTCGGGAGAATTTGTTAATTATAATGTGCCTCTGAAAACTTTGCCGGACGAATTTTGTGATCTGCAGTGCTTGGAACACTTGGAGTTATTCTATTGCTCAGAAATGGAATCTCTGCCCGAGTCCTTTGGAAACTTAAAGAACCTCCAACATCTTGACTTATCATGTTGCTTAAAATTGCGGACGCTTCCGAATTCCTTGGGGAATTTAAAACGACTTAAACATCTCATTTTGATATGGTGCAGAAGTTTGACCATGTCCAGCCAGACTCTCGGAAATATCAGCACACTTGAATTTATAGATATGAGATTCTGTTCAGAAATTAAAGTATTGCCTCCTCAAGTCGTACATCAACGGTACCTATCAGAATTACATCTGGCGCATACAAACATAAGAGAATTGCCGGGTGCCATTGGAGAGCTAAGAGAATTGAAAATTCTGGAGTTTGGAGGCCCTTCGTTGGAAATGCTGCCGGCTTGGCTCGGTTGCCTAAGGAGTTTGAAGGAATTGCGGATTGGACACCCTCTGCCGAAATGGCTGCCTTTTTGGGTCTTTGTGCTGACTAGCGGTTGGATGCCTTCTCTGATGAATAATTCCATCAAATTGAAATGTTTGCCCGATTCTATTGGAGAGTTGACTCAGTTGGAACAGTTGAGTTTTCGCGGGACAGGTCTCGAATGCTTACCACGATGTATCATGGCGCTGAACAATGTCGTATATTTATGTGTAAGTGGAATTTCGTTAAGAGAACTGTCATTCAAAAGAGTGGGAGGGGAAAGAGAAACCGAGTGCATGCTTGGCCTCACAGAGTTCGGGCTATCTTCAGCGAATATATCGGAGATAGCATTTGGTAAAGGTATTTGCCTCAACCTTCAAAGTCTTCACATCTACGAATGTAGAAGCCTAGAGAATGTTGGAACATTGCCAAATACACTGATGGAACTATACTTGTGGGATTGTTTTGATTTGAAAAAGATTGAAGGGCTTTGTGGTCTTGCAAAACTTCAAACGCTGCACATTAGTGGTTCTCCAAAAGTGGAGGAGCTTTCTGGTCTTGGAACGTTGAAATCTCTGGACAGGTTGGAGCTTTGGGAATGTGGGGTCACGGGTATACCGGGCTTGCAGCAGCTGACAAAACTTCGAGTGCTAGAGGTGTCCAACTGCTATGCGTTAAAAGAACTTGCAGGGATCGAACATTTGATGTGGTTGAGGGTGCTTACTATTTCTGGGTGTCCCAAGCTGGAATGGCGTGAGGGAGTACTGGAGCATCTGGGCCAACGAGAGGAGAACAACCTTTTGAATCTAAAACTAGCACAGCTGCAAAGTGGTTACTGTTCTGGTTACAGTTGCTATTAGTGAACGCTGAAAGTTATCTGGACGGACAGCACTCTGGTGAATTGAAACATACGACAGCTGAAATGCATATAGAGCTGAGGAAATTCAAAAGTTAATCTTAAATGTGGTAATTCCAAAGTTTAATCAGTTAAACATGACAATCATATGGTGGTACAGTGATTTCTTAATATGATTAGGTTAATGATAAAAGTTAAACATGTTAACCGATGCATTCAAAAATACAAGGAAGTTATGAAGAGTAAATCATATTCATTGATTTGGGAGGATGACTAAGAATATGCCAACATTTTTAATTGTTAGCCATCATATTAGAATTTTAGATTAAAAAGTGATTAATTATACCCATCTCCAATAAGTATACGCCTTTCGACGTAATTATGACCCATATTACCCGGAGTCAGAGTCCCAATCCCAGTCTAAGTATGTTTAAAACATATAAACCATTTCTAATATCAAGGGTAAGATTTTATATGTAGTAGATATTTTTATATATCAAATCTTCCCTAATATTTCATTGGGAAACATATCAATTCTTTATAATATTAAAGATAATAAGATTTGTTAGGTTATAGATCTTTTTATATATAAAATGTAACTGAATATTTCAGTGCGCCGTTCAATTAGTTAAATGCTTTATGCTTTGGATTATGTTAAGATTTTTGTAATGTTTCTAGGTATTGATAAAGAATAAAACTATGTTTTAATGCTTTGGTAGCGATAAAGAATAAAAAATACGATTGCATAGTAGTTTAAAAACAAGAAAGTTATATTTTTAGTGTTAATAATTCATTTTTTTTTCATATGCTATCATCTTTCATATATATGTATATATTAAATCATGGATTACTTTTTTCTCAATAATTTAATGGATGAAATGGGATTATAGTCCTTGTTTCATGATATAAAGAACTTATAATTTGTTTTTTCTTATATTTCATTTATAATTTGTTTTTTCTTATATTTCATTTGTATTGGGAAGAAAATTTTGAAGTTGACAAGTTATCCAAGGAAGGATTGGATTTCTATGAAGGAATGTGCGAAATCATTGAATTCCAACAAGGATACATTACTATTCATTTTCATGAATTCTGATTTTAATTTTTTTTATTATATCTTAGATTTGTAGAAGATTGAACTTGCTCAATATGATCTAAAATATGGTTTTTTTTGAAATATTGTGTATAACTATAGTTTTTTTGTACTTTTATAGAGCTTAGATGTCAACTCTATGTGAATCAAGCACCCCAAGGATATGCTATTAAGCAAGGATAGTAGTTTGCTGAAAAAAAAAAAAAAAATAATATGTATTTTTGATAAATGAAGAATGGATATTCTCCTTTTCTACCAAGCCCATCACCGGAAAGTTAATATATATATATATAATTTATTATA
>ML778667.1:190106-212574 GCA_009831015.1 Picea engelmannii | reverse complement strand
AATTAATAAAAATTGTATATATAATTTATTATAGTTTTTATTATCCTCTAATATCAATTTAAAGCTCAATAGTCAGATAAATATGATATGTCATTATTCAATATTTTGACATCGAAGAGGTTTTATTACTTAAAAGTTAAGTATACTAGTACAGTCGCAAAGTCGTTAAAGTGGTTGGTGAACGCCGAAAGGCAATGCCTCCCTGATAGCTGAAACTCACGGACAACTGAAACACAAATAGAGCTCAGGAAATTTAAATGTTAATTTCAAATGTGGTAATTTTAAAGGTTAATGAGTTAAACGTGGCAATCATATGGTGGTACAGTAATTTCTTAATATGATTAGGTAAATGTTAAAAAGTAAACAGGTTAACTGATACATTCAAAAATACAAGGAAGTTACGAAGAGTAAATCACATTCATTGATTTGGGAGGACGACTAAGAATATGCCAGCATCTTCAATTGTTAGCCATCATATTAGAATTTTAGATTAAAAGGTGATTAATTGTGCCTATCTCCAATAGGTATACTTCGACGTAATAAAAATAAGGAAAAAATTTTAGAAAATAAAAAGATTATGTTTTCTATCAAATTTTTTGAGTTACACATGATTTAAATTTTTGAGATATACATAATATAAAATTGTAGAGATATACCTAATATAAAATTGTAGTTACTATGGAGTTATAATATAAAGTTATAACAATTTAAATTTTGAAAACTCCTTTTTCTAACAATTGAACTTCCTTTAATTTTTCAAAACTCTTTTCTCTATTTTATTTGTAGGAGTTAGAGTTAGATTTAGAGTTTTTGATCATTTAGAAACATTTTGGATAGCCTTACATGGTTAGCTCTATATGTATGAGTAATGGGTGTTGAAGTGACTTCCATTTGGTATTGTGGTCCTATTATATGTATGAATAATGGGTAAAATCATGAATGTGGGTAACACTTTTGTGAGAATTGAGTCACAAAAATTGTTAATGAAATTTTTTCGGACGAACGATTTAACTTTTTTGGTCCAACTCATTCATTTTTCGACTAAAAAACCTTTCGGACGGACATTAAATCTAATGATACCCTCAAAAGTTGTGCCACCAGATACATGCGTCAGAGTTTTTTGTCCGACAACCATTTTTTCAGCGAAAAAATCGTTTCGGTCGAAACAGTCTTTTGTTCAAAACAATAGTTCGACCAAAAGGTGTTTATATATATATATATAGGTCACATTTCTCATTCAATAATTTCTTTCCATTTCATTTTCCTTTTCTTCTTTCCAAAGAGCACCCACGATACCCGCCATAGAGCATTTTCCTTCATTTTCCAGACCTTTTTGCCATTTTCTGTTAGAGAATTTGTGTTAGGACTGGAACTACTGGATACCATACAACACTCAACTGACACGAGGAGCACTCGAGTGACATGAGGAGCGCCTGTTTCAGGTAAGTTGATCTTCTCTTTAGGTCACGTTCCTTAGTTAGGATTGATTCTAATGTAATTTGAATTAGACATCCAAATACATGAACTATCTCTTTGAATAAAATTTTAAATGTTACCTCTATTTTGGTTGTTCTTGTGGTTCTGTTAGGCACCTAAGCTCCCTAAATGCTCACATGGGTAGAATAATATATTTTCCATGTAATAAAGGCTAATATTAATAAGGCCTATTAATAATGAAGAATAAGTCAAATGTGAGAAGACTTAATAGAAGCTTTGGCTTCTAGAAAGATATTCCTCTAGATTGTTTTTTTGGTAGATAGATTCAGTATAAATAGGAGTCAAGGGCATGAGAAGTGTTTTTCATGAGAATTATTGTAATAGAGCATTGCTCTGTTGGAGGTTTCCCCCTCGAAGAGGAAAGTAAACATTGTTTTCTATCAATAAAGGTATTATTTCGGTGTTGTAGCTTATATTTTGTTTTTTTGTTGTTATTCTCTATAGTATTTATGTTTCTGCTATTATAGTAGATATGGTACCTAACAAGTGGTATCAGAGCACTTTCCTTCGCAGGAATTCCGGGTTATTTTTTTTTAGGGTAAAGACATGTTCCGACATTTTTAAACTACAGTGATATGCCATTCAAAACATAAATTTGTAGTCAAGGAAGCACACACACATGAAATACAAGAGGTTTTTAACCTCACTGTGTTGGACTCCCTTGTAACCCCTGTTGGTACCCCTTCGAGTGGTAGTGCATCAGATAACACCCGTATACATACTGACCTAGGTATCCTAAAACCCTACATAGATCAACCGATCAACCACCTGAATGCTATAGTGCCACCGAGAAAAACACTCGGGAAGATACTCTCTAGTACCTGGTTAATCAGGTAATACGAAAAAAGGTACAATCTATCCTCCTTAGTTGGTTCCCTAAGATATTGGGTCGAGTACTATTGTTCGACCTTGCACATATATCAAAGAGATATAACACAGGGAAAACCCTTGTCTGTAGGAACCCTAAAAACCCTAACCTTTGGGAGGGAAACAAAACAAACAAGATATATTTTCGTGTAACCTTGCCTCCTCCATTTTGGTTGTGAAATCACTACACATTTTTTCCTATTAAGAATTTGGGAATTTCGACATTGCAATATTATTTAGATCAAAGTATAACCCTTATTTGAGACCTATCCCATTGGATTCATCTTTTTGTCCTTATCACAATAATACCTATCATTTTTCATCGTTTTTCTTCTTTGTCATCCCGACCTCCTCCCGACCCCCTTAATTGGGACCTACCCCATTGGATTCCCATTTTCACACTAATCATCATGATACCCTTCACCCATAACCCATTTTCTGTGTGGATCCACCCACCCCTATGTTACGCCCCCCTTTCACCATGGCCCACAACCACAACTAAGACCTTGAATCCCACCTCAATGCCTTGTCATCTGATTTCTCCACAACCTAGAAGGAAGTACGACAAATCAATGCCAACATGCATTCCACCATAGAAGACAAAATGGAAAACCTGAAGCAAGACATGATGAAGGACCTTTCTACCCACATGGAACACTAGTTTGCAAGCCAACTTGAATCCTTTACTGTCCATCTCTTTGTCAAAATGAATATTCCTGGAGACCTTATCTCATCTCACCAACGTTTGCACCCCGAAGTTGATACTTCCTCCAATTCCTATACTTTTCAGTCCCATAAATTTTAGCGTGACCTACGCCTTCCTAGAGTGGATGTAAAAAAACTTGATGGCTCAGAGCCCATAGGATGGGTCACCCAAATGGAACACTACTTCTATTTGCATGGCATTACCGATGAGTTGGCCAAACTTCATTATGGTGTTCTCCATTTGGATCTTGAATGTTGGTAATTGTGGAAATGTTGTAAAAGGGAATGCTAAGGGTATGTGGCTTAGACACAGTTTATTGTAGAGCTCTATGATCGCTTTGACACTGACACACATCATTTAGGCTATTTGACCAACTTGAAACAAACCGTCCCAATGGAAGATTTTATAGGTTTCTTTGAGAAATTGGCTTTCAGAATGGGGGGCATGACACATGTGTTTTTCATATAATGCTTTATCAGTGGCCTCAAGTATGAAATATGTGCCCATGTCCTCATGGCTCACCCCCAGACTTGGTTGGAAGCTACAAAATGGGCCAAGGAAGCAAAATAATTTGTCTCATCCCAAAACAAAAAAACACCCTTTATTCCTCACCCTAAACCCACCCTTCCTGCCCGTACTTCCACTCCCCTCAAGATCCAAAAATTGACTCGGGATGAATTGGATGAATGCCAACTTAAGGGTCTTTGTTATAATTGTGATGACACGTATTTTCGGAGGGACAGGTGTGATGAACATAAGATTTTTATGGATATGTATGAGGATGTTTCTGAAGAAGAGGTGGATGTTTCTCATGTACCAAAACTACCCCCACCAGATTATCTTAATCCACCCTTTGATCCACCAGTAGTTGAGCCACTAATTTCTCTGAATGCACTCATGGGTTTGTCTGCTTCCCAAACCCTCAAGTTAATTGGCTATATTAAGAATAAGAAAGTCATCATTCTAGTTGACAGTGGCAACATCCATAATTTTATTCACCACTGCATTTCCCAAGAATTCGATTGCGATATCCTTCTAGTTAATAATTTCCAAATCATGAATTCCAATGGGGGTTCCATGACATGTGGAGGGCGTTGTGAAAATGTGCTCCTCGAAATTGGTCAGTACCACATGAAATATCATATTTTTTCTATTGACATGGGCAATTGTGAAATTGTACTTGGTGCAGAATGGTTATGCACTCTCATACCTATTACCATGGATTTCTATAAATTAACCAAGAAATTCCAGTAAGAGGGCAATCAACACCAGTTCCAACGCATCATAGTAGGGTCAACAGAGATCATCAATTCCCACCGAATGGAATATACCCTCATAAAGGGTCATTATGGTATTATTGCACAACTTCATTCCATTTAGGTTGTTGAGACACCATTTGTACATCAAAACCTCCAATCTATCCTATCTCAACACCAAGTTGTGTTTAAAACCCTAGAGGGAGTTCCCCCTTCTCGAGGTGTCCATGATCATTTCATTCCTCTAGTTCTGGGAAGTCTTCCTCCAAATGTTCACTCTTATCATCATCTCTTCACCTAGTAGAATGAAATTGAAAATATTGTTCAAGAATTTCTAGAAGACAGTTTCATTCGTCCTAGTACCAGTCCCTATTCTTCTCCAATAGTCATGGTACTCAAGAAAGAAAGTACTTGGCACATGTGTATTTATTTTTGAGCTCTCAACAAACTCACCATCAAAGAAAAATTTCCCATTCATGTCATTGATGACCTTTTAGATGAATTAAGTGGTTCTCAATATTTTACCAAAATTGATCTCCACTCTGGCTACCACTAGATTCGTATGAAAGAAGAAGACATTCCCAAGATTGCATTCAAAACTCATGAGTGTCACTATGAGTTCTTGGTTATTCCATTCAGCCTCTGTAATTCTCCCTCCAGTTTTCAAAGTCTCACGAATCATGTCTTACATCCTTTCTGTATATTTTAACCTTGTATAATATTTACTGCAAATAGATTTTTAGTAAAACAATAGAAAAGATACAATGGAAAATACAAACATTACACAGAGATTTCCCCCTTGGAAACCCAAACCAGGAAAACCAACATATTCTATATTAATTCATAGTGATACATTGTTTACAATACAATATACATATAGGAGATAGCGACATCCAAAACCCTAACCCAATGGCCTGGATTAGTCAACAACCCTAATTCCTTAACCAGAAATAGAAAACCACCGGCAAAGAAACCATGTGCCGAAAAATCACCTAAATATGTGACACTACTACTCATGCAAAGAATATAACACATACCCAACATTCTTCCACTTGTTGTTTTCTTTGCATACATGGGGTTATAGGGTTACATAGTCAACAATCCAAGGAAACAATGCCCATGGATCCTCTACACCAAGAAAACTTCTCAGTGCTCACAGATTTCTTTAATGAATTTGCAACATTCTTCAAAGTGTCCAGCTTCATTAGTAATACTTTATTTTTTTCAACCATGTCTCTCACAAAGTGATATTGAATATCAATATGCTTTATCTTTGAATGATAAGTTGGGTTCTTCGTCATAAAAATTGCACTCTGACTGTCACAATCTATCCTTACATCTTGTTGTACCAACTCAATACATGAACACAATATTTGTAACCATACTGCTTCCTTACTTGCATGAGTGGCTTCCATGTATTCAACTTCTATAGTTGAAAGTGACACTATATCCTGTCTTTTGCTCTTCCAACTTATCACTCCTCGAAATAGGTTAAACACATACCCACTTGTAGATCTCCTACGATCCAGATCTCCAACCCAGTCTGCATCCACAAAGCCATGTATATCCACCACTCTATCCTATACCGGTCTTCCTTCATAGCAAAATACATAGCTAACAGTGCCACGCAAATACTTGAAAACCCTTTTTACTATTGTTCAATGCTCCTTCCTGGTTTTGACATATACCTGCTCAAAACTCCCATTGCATGTGCAATTTCTAGTCTAGTACAGACCATTGCATACATCAAACTACCAACTGCATTCACATATGGAACATGATACATGTCCTACTCCTCTTCCCGTGTCTTAGGACACTGATCGGCAGATAAATTTACACCAACAAGAATAGGAACCTTGATTGGTTTACATTCCTGCATATTGAACCTCTGCAATATTGTCTCAACATATTTTCTCTGATTTAACCAGAGTTTCCTCTTTTTCCGATGTCTTTTAATTTCCATGCCCAAAATGAAATTTGAAGCACCAAGATCCTTCATGTCAAATTTAGAGGACAACTGAGTTTTCACATCCTGGATAATCTCCTTATTGTTTCCTATCAACAACATGTCATCCACATACAAGACCAAATAAATCAAATGATCACCAATTAATTTAAAATACACACAGTGATCCCCTTTGCTTCTTGTGAAGTCAAGTCCCAACATATAAGTATCAAATTTTTGATACCACATCCGTGGTGATTTTTTTAAACTATACAGGGACTTTTTTAGCTTGCATACTAGTTCCTTCTTTCCCTTCACAACATAACCTTATAGTTGCTTCATATAGATTTCTTCTTCCAGATCCCCATGTAGAAATGTTGTATTCACATCCATTTGTTCTACCTCAAAATCAAATGCAACAACAACATATAACATAAATATTATAGAGGTTAACTTGGCAACAGGAGAAAAAATCTCACCAAAATCAATTCCCTCAACCTGGGAATAACCCTTTGCTACTAACCGAGCTTTGTATTTCTCCACTTTTCCTTCTGCATTTAGCCTCTTTTTAAATACCCATTTTTTTCCAATCGGCTTTCTTCCAGTCGGCAACTCCACTAGATCCCAAGACTCATTCTTATCCAAAGATTCCATTTCTTCGTCCATGACCCTTTTCTAGAGATTTCCATCGTATGAATCCACTACCTCCCTAACAGTTCTAGGATCATCATCAATAATAGACAAAGAAAAACTTGAATGGAAATCAGATGGAGTATACCTTTTTGGTATCCTTATTTCTCGAACCGATCTCCTCAATACTGGAGTATGAGGATCTTCTTCTTCTGATTTGTAACGGACCTCCTCGTTATGACGACAACCTCTAACAAGTGCAATTTTTTTTTAAGGTGTGTGTGCACGTGTACAAGGGAAATAAATATATTCGACTCTTCGTCACCACCCGACGATGATCAAGACAGATACAATGAAAACACAACATGACGACCTAAGATGCACATCAAGTACCTGCAAGCAAAGAAGATCAACCATTTGAAGAAGAAAAGAAAAAGGGACTGACTACCCGCCCGTCCTACCCTGCAATGGTTATGACCTCCAAGACACATAAGCAACGCTCAAGCCCAGGTTCCCATCGATTTTAACCATTTAAGGTATCAGGGCTGGCGACTGTTCTGAGGAATATGGAGGTGTCTACATCCCGCCCAACATAAGCGAACCAAGCACATAAAAATTTACGACCCAGTACACCTTAATTAACAAAGGACTACAATCCACATTTGTCTTAAGGCCATTCCAGCACACAAATTCAAATCAAAATTTGTCATCAAGGTACCCACTAAATAACTTTCAAGGACCTTATTATACAAGTTGAATCTCGACTGGTTAGGCATTTAACTCAACAATTTAACCAATTTTTAATCAAATAATGAAGGTTAAAACTTATCATTTTCAGCGAAATTTAACATATAGTTTATAGCTATAATCCAATAAATGACACAACATTCTAAAAATCATTAAACTCATTCAATGTAAAAATCACCTTAACCTTCACGCAAGTTCTAAGTTATAACTCGATATACATTAATCATGAACCAATAATTGACCCAACAATGCATTGATCCTAATCCATAATGGACGCAATATTCAAATCCTTTAAATGCAATCGTATAATTTGACATAAACATTAACTCAAGAACTAGATTATAATTCAATACCCAGTAATTAATTAGTGCAACGACCCAACAATTATAAATCCATAATAGAGGCAATATTCTAAAATCCTGTTAAGCAAGCATTTAAAAGTTACATTAATAATTCACCATAAATGGAGTAAGCCTCGATATCTTAAGGGCAATGAATAAATTAAAGGGAATAGTGCGGCATCAGAAACCTGTCTTGACTTGAAGAAATTGACAAGATGGTTAATAATAAATAAATAAAAATGATAGCCCCCGGGGGGCAGCTCAATTGGCAAGTGTCGTGATATGAAGTGTTATGTTCGATGAGGTTCCAGGTTCAAATCCCCCCGACTTACCCGTGCCTGTGGAAGGGGCATACATATGGCACCTGGAGGTTATAGTGGTAGCGGTCGGAATCGACCCCGTGTCACGCAAGTATGAGACCAACCCAGTTGTCAATTCCGCCAGTCATAAAAAAAAAATAATAATAAATAAATAAAAACAATGCTAAGCATTTAAGGACAAGGCTCATGCATTTACAAAAGACAAGGATAAGCATTGAGACGAGTTGGCTCACAAATCAACTCAGGTTGGCCATCCACATTCATATGCTAATTTAACCGAATAAAACCGTCACTTGGATCTGACAAATTGCAACAATTAGTAAACTTCCTTAAATTTAGAAACCAACTACTGAAAAAACTTTAAAAATAAAATCTGTCTATCCTAAGGAGACTCATAATTTCTTATTAGCAGAAATATTGTAAAACCCAAAATGTGATCTATTCATCTTATAGAAATCCTCCCGGCATTGGGTCATCGGTGGTCCTACCATAGTAAGGCGTAATCCAGGTTGGGTGTAATAAGTTCCTTATACGTATCATATGAAAAACTATAAGAGCAACCACCCTTATCATTGTAATTAAAAGAGAACATTAACGCTGTCTGTCGACAACCACACAATACAATACATGACGTGATGACCGGAAAAGAAAAATATAAAAAGAAGGAATTGACGTTGTCTGTTATTGCTGGCCACCAAAATCTAATCAATTTAATTAGGAGTTCTCGCTGACATCCAAGGTAAGGTGATACAGCGTTGAATGGGTGGTCTGAACCCAGTATGCTACCGAAAGGGAAAATTTCAGGAATCACACTCAACTCGACAAAGGAAAAAATTTATATCAGTCAACCCGGATACCCAAACGTAGATCAAACGTTGCCAGGAAGTCATGGGCACTGTAGTGATTGTAACCCAAACTCAGGGATTTAGGTGGTTGAAACCGGGTGGTTATCCTTCTCCAATTCATCAAGAGACAAACAACCCAAAAAGGTAGAGGATATGGTGTCTAACTCGTGTGGGTAGCCTTCACGGTCGTAGAGAAGTACCAACCCCCAAAATGCAGAGGTTCAGGGGTCGAATTCGCGTGGGTATCCCCCACGAATCACACCAGAAATGAAACAAAAAAAAAACGCACAGAGTAGAGATATGTGGGCGATTTTGTGCAGGTATCAACCTCCCCCAACTCGCCCAGGAAATCCAACCCCAACGCAGAAAATAACAACAAAAAAAATGCAGGGATAAAAATGAAAACACAGAGATAAAAACATCAGCCTGTTGCAGAGTTTAAGAGCACGAATCAGCGTGGGTATTCTCCCCATCGCCGAGAAAACAAACTACAAAATATTGCATAGAAGGTGTTGAATGTCGTGGGTAACCTACAGTGATTTACCACACAAAATTTTGCAGAGAAATGCAACATAAAGGAATCACCATCCTCTAATCACAATAAAGAAAAAAAACATGTAGTGAAAGATTAATAGTTCACAAGAAAATCACGGTAATATGAAATTGCTTTCAGAAAAGGGAGAATATGCAGTCTCTAACAGTCAATCAAGCTGCAATGCAACAGGTAACGGTCAACGCAAGAACAATACCAATAAAGATTCGCTATCGTTTAATTGAAAAAAGGGAAAAACGATTAGTACAGAAGACAATCAACTCAGGTTTGCAAGGATTTAAATGCTGAAGGAGAAATCGACTATTGCCGAAACCTGTCCCTCCATGATTTGTTAAAGTTTAAATGCAGTAGGGAAAACTATTAGGCAGAGGATAGTTAATCACATGCAAACGTAATTACAAGCGCAAGCCAAAAATCCATCAACACAAGGTGTAGAGATAGATATCTCTGTCCAAGCTCAATAACGCAGAGTTTGGTTGTTCATCTAAACTTAGACGCAGAGTCGATATATCCATGCATGCATAAAACGCAGTCAACAATGTAAAAACGCAGGATTGTCTAGCGAAATAAGAAGGAGAAGTAAAACGAGATAAAACAAGATATAAACAAGCCAATTTCATTTAAAATCCAGATTCAGATCCAAACGTATTATCTAATGCATTCTACTCTACAAAATAAAACCGCATATCATTGCCTTAACGCCCGCTTCGAATGACGTCCCCCGCTCCGAGCTATCCCACTTGCCGACCGTCGAGACCTCACCGGTACCTCCTAGCCAATCACTAGGGGTACTCTTCTTCCCCCTTAGCCCCCCGAGCTGCAAAGGGGCCACAGAAATCCAGATGGTAAGTCTAGCTCCCAGCTCGCCTCGCAAGGCTGAGCTACCACTCCTATCCAAGCTGGGATAACCCAACTCCTCACAAGTAATCATTCAAGTCACAATTCTGGTAGCGTAACGTTACGCTTATAGCCGATCCCCTTCTTCCTTCTCTTCCCTTTCTTTTATAGAGTTTTAGACCTTCAAACTTTCCCTAAATCCCTTTTTAATTTAAGTTTTAATGAAATCATCTAAAATTTCTCCATCGTACAAGTGTCATTCATCCCCCACTTTCCTCCAAAATTTATTTTCTTTAATTTATTAAATGACTCATTTCCCTCACCCACCTAGAGTTACTCCTATTTTTACTCCTAGGTCTCCCTAGATTCCCTTACATGTTTTAAATACTTTCCCTTAAAAATGATGTTGCTAATTTAGCTCAAATTAGAAGGTTCTTTATTGCATATTCCTTACTATGTTTACCTCGCCTTTTTACCATAAGTTCCCTTCTTTCCTTTATTATGTTTCCTCCAATTCTTAGTTTCTTAATTTTTATTTTTCCCTTCTTTCCCCTTTTAATAAAGCCAAAATGGCAGTTGCGCTATTTAATCTTTTCCTTTTTTTATTAATTTAATATCTTTTGTACTTTCATAAGTTAAGAATTAATTTCTTTTTAAATCCACTAGTTTTAATTAAATTCTTACTCTCTTCATTTACCCCAAGAATTTTATGAAGACTAAACTATTACTTAAGTGGGTTTTAGTTTAAATTTTTATTTTTGTTTTTAGGGTCTTTTTCTTAAGGTTAGACTAAATTTTTACCCTAGAGAAGTTTTAGACTTAGGACTTAGATTCTGAACTGGGCGACATTTGGTTAGGGAAGTGGTTTAAGAATTTCTTAATGTGTTAAAAGTCTTAGGGCCATCTAGGCTTGTTCCTTCATCAACATCAATGCGACGTGCCCTTCAGGACGCAGCACATGCTCCAAGGGTGCCACTCGCCTCGTTCGTTTCTTTTGCGTGACGTGCCCTTCAGGATGCACCACATGCTCCAAGGGTGCCACTCACTTCTTGTGTTTCTTTTGCGCGACGTGCCCTTCAGGATTCACCACATGCTCCAAGGGTGCCACTCGCCAACTTGACTGATTGGTAGACATCAATAACCCCTAGAGTCAACACTTCGCCAGCTGAACTTGTGGGAGACTAAGGGCTCTAAGGAATAAGGCCCCTGCCTTATTGCGCACTCCTTAGAATCATCGTGAGCGACTGTCGCAGTCTGCCCTCACGACATCATGGATCCTCTTGAATTAGGTAATCGTTAACCTACAGTTCGAGCCACGGCGGGAGTGCTAGTAGGCTGTGGTAGGGCTGCTGTCCACACCTATCCCTCGACCTCTCTGGAAATCGTGTGTGACCCATTTACTCCATATGTGATTTTGGTCGTCAAGTTATCGTCAGCCTGCATCATCAACAAACGTGTCAAAACATGTCCACATCATATCATCAAATCAATGAAATATCACAATAAATAAATCAACCCAAATAGCACACTCCCTGACTCAATCCAGAGTCCAAGGGGTTCCATCGATGCCTCTGCATCCTCAAGGTCCAAAACCCTGCACACTCAATAAAACTGAGTCAATATCACCTGTCTATGTCCAAGCAGTAAAACATCATGTTATCTATCATATCGCATCATAATCAAAGATAAAAAAATTATTATCATAAAAGTCCAGATCACTTGCGAGCAAGTGTCCTCAAAGAATAAGTTTTCTCAGTGCGCTAGAGTGGGATGTTACATGATTCTTGTTCTTCTATAGAGTCTGACTCATCATCCTTTAAATCAAATTCTATTTTCTCTGGTTCTTCCTTACTTGGTAGGACTTCCTCTTTAACAACATCCTTCATTTATCTACATACCACATCTCGGCTATACACTACCTTCTTAGTTTCTGGGTTCCAAAGATTATAACCTTTAAGACCATCTTTGTATCCAATAAAGATACACTTTTCGGCCTTCTTATCTAGCTTACTCATGTTTTCCTTTGGAACATGAAAATATGCATCACATCCAAATACCTTGAGATGTGTGAGAGAAGGTTCCTTACTAGTCCATACCTCTTGTGGAGTCTTGTCATCCAATGCTGATGAGAGTGATCTATTGACCAGGTAACATGCAATACCCACTGCCTCTACCCAGAATTATTACCCTAACCCGGCACCACTGAGCATGCACCTTGCTTTTTCCAACAATGTCTTGTTTAGCCTTTCTGCAACTCCATTCTGTTGAGGTGTATATGGAGTAGTATTCTGCCTTTCTATACCACACTTCTTACAGAATTCTTCAAATTCATTCCCACAGAACTCTCTACCATTATCTTTCCTCAACACCTTAATTCTTTTCTTTGTTTGATTCTCAACAAGAGCCTTAAACTATTTAAACCTGTCAAAGACTTCCGATTTATTCCTGAGGAAATATATCCAAGCATTCCTCGAGAAGTCATCTATAAATGAGACATAGTACACATATTTTCCCAATGATGGGATTGACATAGGTCCAAAAACGTCACTATGAACTAGATGTAATATTCATTTTTCCCTCGTTGCACCAGAGGGGAATCTTACCTGATTTTGCTTCCCATATAGACAATGTTCACAAAAATCAAAATCCAGAGAGCAACTAGACATACCTTCAACCATACCTTTACCATGTAGTAGTCGAAGACCCTTCTCTCTGATATGCCCCAGTCTTTGATGCCACAGCATAAACTTTTTTCCAGAGATTGTAGGAGTTCTTTTTTCTTCAACTCCAATATCAGGAACAATGGAACTATTACACCCATCACTAATAGTGCTTCCTTGCAGCTTATACAGAGTTTCAAACCGAAATCCCTTCAACAACACCATTGCTCCTCGAACCATCTTGCAGGTTTCCTTTTCAAATATTTTTTTACCCCTGCATCGTCCATTTTCCTTACATAAATCAAATTTATGGCCAAACTTGGGATGTGTAGAACACCAGGCAGTGTTCTAATACTTCCATCTATGAGCCTCAACTTGAATTTTCCTCGTCCTATGATTTTGTTTGTCGATTCATCACCCAAGAACACATTACCTTCATCATACCTTTCATATTCGCAGAACCACTCCCTGTGGGGAGTCATATGAAAGGATGCACCATAGTCAACCAACCATGCCTCGTGATCTACATGTGTGCTTGAAGAAGCGAAGTACACATCCCCTCCTTCTTCCTTGGAGGTATTTTCTTCTGTAGAAGGAGATTCTTCAGATCCCTTCTTTTTCTCAACTTTGGATCTACACTGCTTCTTTTAGTGCCCTTCTTTTCCACATCTCCAGCATACCCTTACAAACTTTCCAGGATATTTAGATCTACCGTTAGACTTAGATATCCCACTTGAGAATTTAGATCTATTTCTTTCCTGGGCATGTCCTCTTGCAAATAATGCCTCTGTCCTCTGTCCTTCCATATTCTTCTGTCTCATCTCCTACGACAACAAGGATGAGACCACTTCATCAAAATTCAAGGAAGTTGTATTACTACCTATGGCCACAACCAGACTATCCCACGAGTATGGTAAAGAACAAAGTAAAATAATAAATTTATCTTCATATGATATTTTAATCTCAACAGATACTAACTGAATTACCATAGTATTGAAGGTGTTAAAATGATCTACCATTGAGTCTCCATATCTCATCCTCAGGTTATACAACTTCTTTCTCAGGAATAGTTTATTTACTAGGGATTTATATTGATACAACTTCCCCAACTTTTCCCATAAATCCTTGGTTGTAGCTTCCTCTGACACATTTAGTAATACTAAATCTGAGAGACACAATTGGATTGTGCTCTTTTCCTTCCGATCCAACTTCTTCCAGTCATCTTTTGAAGTTCTTGTAGGTGCAATACTTGGATCTACCACGATCCATTGATCTCTGTCCACCAACATATCTTCCATCTTGAGCTTCCACAACTCAAAACTTTTCCCATTAAACTTATTGATCTCCATCTTCGAATTTCTTGCCATTTCTTTTCACCTAAAAAATAAATACCACAGATCTCCCACTGTAAAAAGGCTTATCACAGTCCCGAGCCAAACCCTTTACCACAAAGGCGTCCCCCTAAAGCCAACAAAGCTATGATACCAAATGTAGATTTTAACCTTGTACAATATTTACCATAAATAGATTTTTCAGTAAAACAACAGAAAAGATACAATGGAAAATACTAAAATTACACAGAGATTTTTCCCCTGGAAACCCAAACCGGGAAAACCAACATATTCTATATTCATTCATAGTGATACATTGTTTACAATAAAATATACATATAGGAGCTAGCGACATCCAAAACACTAACCCAATGACCTGGATTAGTCAACAACCCTAATTCCTTAACTGGAAATAGAAAACCATCAGCAAAGAAACCATGTGCCGAAGAACCACCTAAATATGTGACACTACTACTTGTTCAAAGAATATAACACATACCCAACACTTTCCTCTGTCATTTTGTCTTAGTTTTATTTGATGATATTTTCATCTATAGAACAACTTGGCAAGCCCATCTTGCCCATGTGGATCAAGTTTTCTAGCTACTATCTTGCCCATGTGGATCGTCAAAGCCTTGAGTATTTTATGGAACAAATAATTTCTTCACCGGAGCAACAAAAATGGGTAACAAAGCTGTTTGGATATGATTATGAGATCATCTACAAAAAAGGAAAAGAAAATGTGGTGCTTGATTCCATTTCCAGGAAATCTGAAGAAGATGGGTCCTTTTTTCCCTCTCTTTCATTGTCACAGATTCGCTTCAGAAGGTTCGCTAGGAATGGTTGCAAGACCCCAAGCTTTCAAGAGTGATCCAAACACTGCAACATGATTCAAAAGATTCTTTAGGGTACTCATGGCACTAGGACGATCTTTGTTATAAAGGTCACTTGTATTTAAGAAAACAGTCTAACCTCAAATCCACTGTGCTCTCCGAGTTTCATTTTTCTCCTACAACTGGGCATTTTGGTTTTACCAAAACCTATAAAAGGGTCAAATGTTATTTTTTCTGGGATGATATGAAACAATGAATTCACACCTTTGTGGTTGAATGTGATAAATTTCAAATCCATAAGGGAGAGACAGTCAAATCTCCATGCACACTCCAATCGCTTTCGATCCCACCTACTATTTGGACAGATATTTCTGTGGACTTCATTGTTGGCTTACCTAAATAAGGCAATACATCAGTCATCATGGTAGTAGTGGATCATATTTCTAAATATGCTCATATATGTGCTCTTCAACACCCATTCACAACATCCATCGTAGCTCAAATTTGTATGGATAATATCTTCAAAATCCATGGCATGCCTCATTCTATTGTTTTTTACCATGATCCAACTTTCACTAACACTTTCTAGCTAGAATTGTTTTGAATCCAGAAAACCCAATTACATCTCAGCCTAGCATATTATCCTTAGACTGATGGACAAACCAAAGTAGTCATCAAGTGTTTGGAAACCAATTTTAGGTGTTTTTCATATGACAAACAAACTCAGTGGGTTTAGTGGTTATCCCTCACTAAATGGTGGTACAACACTTCTTACCACACCACCACTCGCATGACTCCCTTTGAAGCAGTCTATGGAAAACCACCACCTTCAATTGCATCATACATGCCTTTTGTCTCCAAGGTTTAGCAAGTGGATCAAAATTTTATAGTCCGCATGGCCATCCTCTGTACTCTCAAAGAAAATATGGTCATGGTTGATAATCACATGAAACAACAAGCATATCAGGGTCGTTCTGAACATGAATTTGTTGAAGGGGACTAGTTGTTTCTTCATATCCAACCTTATAAGAATACTTCAATCAAAGCCCAACACTATAAAAAATTCTCCCCCAAATTCTATGGTCCTTACTGTATTCTCAAGAGAGTGGGGCTCGTAGCCTACTAGTTAGAGTTTCCCAGTCACTCTAAGTTCCACCATATTTTTCATGTTTTCTTCGTAAAGAAAGTGCTCAAAACTAGTTTCCATACTCATACTATTCTACTTGAGTTGGGTGAAGAAGTTTTCATTTGGTTGCAGCCATAAGAAATATTGGACTAGCGTGAGCCTTGTCTCCGCCAACGCACTATCAAGGAAGTTTTGGTTCAATGTAAGGATACACAACTAGAAGATTCCACCTGGGAGTTGGCTACCATTCCGTAGCAATTTATTCATCTCAAGCCTTGAGGAAAAAGGTAGTAACTAGGGATAAGTTGAGTTCTTGCTAATTTTAAACTTTCCTTCAAGCATGAAGGTGAAGATGCAAACTTTTCCATGTCCAAGGTGGATCATAGTCTAGTAGGTACAACAACAACAGAGTTCTTGTGATCAGTCTCCAAGTGGAGATTATTGGTTGTAGAGATTGATTATATTCCCAATGCATATGCAATTATTCCTAGCACCCTTTTGTTGGGGTTTCAGGGGATGACCCCCAAATGAAGGTGGTCCATGGGTGACCTACTCCCCCAGTTGGGGGGCATGGGGGCCAATGCCCCCCCAAGGAAAATTTTGGGAAAATTGCCTTGTAAAATATTGTAATTTCGTAGTAAATCTAGATTGTTTATTATAAGATCGCAGATATGACGGTAGAAGTATTGTTAGGGGTTTTCTCCAAAAAAAGGAAACCCATTTTTGTATGAGGTAATTTTATTATGGCTGTGTATGACAGTGAATATTGTATTCTGAGAGAGGAAACTTTGAGATAAAGAAGAGGAAGTTACAATGGTTGTGTTGTAGGTTGTATCCCTTAATTTCTTGAATACTAAAAGTAAGGACCTGACAATTTCTCCAGTGGACGTAACCCACACTGGGTGAACCATGAATATCTATGTACCTATTGTATTGTGTATCTTTTATTTTTTATTTGCACATATTTTTTTTTTTATTGTTCTACGATCTTGTTTTCTAACAATATCCATCATATTTTAGGTTGATATTCCTCAATGATACGCTACAAATTAACAGATTAGAAAATGATCATCATTTTTTTATATTTTTTAAATGGGATATTAAAAGAATATTTAATAAATATTAAAGGAAATCTCACAAATTGAGCAATATATTTGCAACAATGTTGCATTTGTTTATATGCATTTGTGGTTATACATTTCTACTCAAATATACAAGACTTATCAATCGATGTAGGTAGATTCCTTCCAAATAATTAATATTGATGTAGATTCTTCTAAACTATTAATCATACAAGGCTTATTCCATTTTATTACATGTTGTTATGAGTATCATATAGTTTTGGAAAAATCACACTCATTGAAATCCTAACCAATTAACATCTCAAAATTATCATCCCTATCAATTGGGTTATAAGATTTTGATATTAAATATTTTAATGAAATTATATTTTTGGCCTTATCTATTTCTTTCTTCTACATTATGATTGACTTTACCTTCTTCATTTTTCTTTAAAATATTTTAGTACTTGATTAGTTTTCTCTATTTTAAACTTGTACAACATTGCCTTTGATTTGATAGTGGTCATTTACATTATTTTTACAAATGCATTTCACTCATGTTATTTTATTGTTTTTATGTTATAATTGGTTTATATACTTACCATCTAATTAATCATAGTATATATTAACATGAATGAATAATTAATTCATCACTAACTTAAGAAAAATTAATTAATTATTAACGATAGAGACACATCTTCATCTAATCTCTCTTCCACCTATTCCATACTCTTGGATTGCATATGCATATCATCTTCAACACCTCTACAAGGACCTTTTGTCATTATATTGGCTCTAACCTAGAATGCTTGTTTATTTGTAATAAGGCATATTTATTGACATGCTTATTTATAATTATTCAATGTTTATTTCAAGCATCGACATCTTATAAGAACACACTTGAATTAGATACACATATTCATATAATCTCTCTTCCACCTATTCCATGCTCTTGGATTGCATAGTCCTATCATCTTCAACACCTCTACAGGTACCTTTTGTCATTATGTTGGCTTTAACATAGAATGATTGTTTATTTATAATAAGGAATATTTATCTATAGATGCTTCTCTTATCCCTACATGTGTATAACATTGTTAAAACCAATTTTGTGGATCAACCCATTCACACCCAGGATTTGGATCACACCATTCATATGGTGTCTTATAGCTAAAGAATATTCTTCAAAACAATGAGAGTATCATTGAGCTCATGTTCTCTAAGAGGGATGGAATACCCTCTGGGAGCTCAAGTTTCTCCACTTTCAATAAGAGTCCTAGTGATTGATACCAACCCTCTTCTCCCACCCTATAATGTGGTCTTACAAGTCCAATGTGAGGAATTCCTTCCTCCACTCCTCCTTTCTTTGAAGGAGAAAATTAACATCTTTTTTATGAAGTCATAATTAGAATAAACATCGAAATAGATGAGCACTCAAAGAAGCTTCACTCAAGTCCCCATCATGAAAGAGATTGGGTTCATCCATGATTGTGTTGACTTTCAAGATATAAATGCCTCTTTCTCAAGGAAACTTTAATCTTCATAAATGTATTTTTATGGTTGAATCTAGTAGGATTCTAGGGGTAATCATTTATTGTTGTGGAATTAATATTGACCTAAATAAAATCGATGTTATTTGTGAAATTATGTCTCCCCATGTGATTACCAAAATATTCTCTTTCCTAGGAAAAATTTAGGTACTATTATGCTTCCTATCTTTTTTTCTCACAATTACTATCTATAAACTCCCTCCTAAAAGAGTACGCTCCACTTAATTGGATATGAGTAACTCAAAAATTATTTTATAATATCAAATAATTATAATTTATCCTCCCCTCATTTCTCATCCTATTGATGATCGCTCATTGATATTGTGCACATTGGTGATCAAGACCTTGAGTGTACTATCTATTGTATCAGTGGCATATTTGTCCTCTATGAGGTCAAATAAAATTATAATTTGAGAATTATATATTGGACTTAATATTCTCTAAAAAGAGTCTTAGACATCACATTCTTAACCAAAAAATTCATGTCATTATTCAACATAAACCTCTCTATTATTTCTTTAGGAAGATTAACATCTTCACTAGACATATGGTTTGATGGATCCTTATTCAATGGGATTTTGACCTTGAATTTCTCAAGAAAAAGTAACAAAAGGGAATGATCATGGATAATCATCTAGGTGATTCCTCCTTGCGTCATCTTATGCCAACTGAGCAAATGATTCCTTCTAAGATGAATCCATTTTCAATATTTAAGAAGTGACCAACTCTACCCCACGACTGGTGCAATAATGTGGTTTACTAGATATATTATATTAAAAAAAGTTATCATATCCACATTCCATATACACCTTTCGTTTAAAAGTATTCTTAATATTCCACAAATCCTTCCACCCCCAAGAATCCTCTTTTTTGTAAGTTATGCAAGTCACCAAAAATGAAGCAGAAAACAAATAGTTGATCCAATAAATTTAATAATTTAATCATCATTCTCTTCATCAACATCGACATTCAAAGCTTTTAATCGAGCAATTAATTTTTCCTTTATCTTTTCGTAGGTTAGTTTCATTGTCAAGTAATTCTTCTTCACTTTAAGGAAATGTTTCTTAGTGTGTATGATTGACGAGGTTACTCGAATGACAACATGCACTTTTTTATAGAACTCTTAAATACTTTAGGTTCTATAACTTTCTTAATATACTAAGAAAATTGGGATTGACACTTTGGAAGTTCAATATGAATAGCCACTAGATGAAGAATGGAACTGGTTTGATGTAAATTAAAATATTTTCAATTGATTAACATAATTTTCTTGTGACACATACAAGTGTTGCTTGTCATACATTTGCATATCGGTAAACATATATATTATATATGGATCTAGAAAAGTCGTTGCAATGTGAGCCTCCAATTATGCCTTGAAAATGCTTCAGGAATTCCAATGAAATCAATAGAGGGACCCCTATCTTGACAAGGACCCCTGGTTCGACAGAGAACCCTAGTCAGGCAGTGGAAACTAGTGAAGTAAAGGAGTTCAGTCAAAAAGGGAGATCTAGTGAGTCTAGAAGACTATAAAATTTATCTATA
Organism: Picea engelmannii; assembly: GCA_009831015.1. NCBI lineage: Eukaryota > Viridiplantae > Streptophyta > Pinopsida > Pinales > Pinaceae > Picea > Picea engelmannii. The sequence continues at coordinate 191,924 of ML778667.1, read as the reverse complement.
TATAGCCATGCATAATGAGAGAGAGCACAATCATGTGAAGGTGATTCAACAATTGATCCATTGCATGAAGGATCAATGCAATCCTCTATTGTTGATTATTTAGGGGGAATTTGTAATCGATCAAGATTGAACAAGAATTCCCCCCTATCAGCCAATGTACACCCCCAATCACATCAACAACTTATGGCTAGTAAATTCTTTTATTTTTTATATAAATAAAGTTCATATGGACATGTTTTTGTGCATTTTTGTAACTATATGAATATTTTTTTAAATGTGTAGAGGATTTGGATAATGTTGGGGGAAGTAATGAAGAAGAGTGTGAATATCAAGCGTAGGGTGAGGGTGACGGTGAACAAGAGGTGCATTTTCATCAAAATGAAGATTACACCCCTATTACCACCTATCCCTTAGACATTGGAAAGGTGCTTCCTTGGGAGGGCACTACTGAAGAAATGACCCTTAAACACTTCACATCCCACCATAAAAAGTTGAAGCAAGATCTTCGACAAATGGATCTCCCTGCTGAGAGAAAACAAAGCTTGGAGGTTATTTTGCATTCTTTTGAAAAATTCATTGATGTATATAAGAACCTTGGGCCAACGACCGATGATTTCATTGATATGATGAGGAGATGCAAGAAAGCAGTGGTGGGCCATGATAAATGGCCCAAAATAGATAAAATGGTCTCAAAAGAGAAAGCAAAATCATTGTTTAATTTTAAGGAAGGACCAAAGAAACCGATATTGAAGGTGCAATATTTCAAGCACCTTAACATCGCTATCCATATTTATGATCGATTTTTGGCAGCATATGGTAGATTTCAATGGAAAGATGAGGTGCCATATTATTTTGTGAGATTTATTTATGGAGATTTTTTTGAGAATATGCACCAAGATAGTATCAACCTACCATCCAAGTATTATGGTGTTGGTAAATGTCGAACATATAATCAGAGAGGTGCATTTCGAGATCCACCATTGCTTAGACCTCCACCACCCTTGGTATCTTGTCCACCAAGGGTGGTTTCTTTACCTTTGGATATGGAGGCCACTTCACAAGTTGGCGAGGATGCAAGGGATGCAATAGAAGATAATATAAATTCAAATCCTATTGGTATTTATGTTGGTTTGGATGAGAAAAGAGTATGATACAATGCCCGTGAAAGATTTTTTTATAAGACGAATGATGAGATAGACTGCATGAGCCTCAAAGAGGTATGGGTTTATGCAAATGTTTGTCACAATGGTCGGAAATAATTAATAGGGAGTGACAAAGAGGGCATAGGATCAATATGTATTACAATCAAGTCAAATGTTTCATGCATTGGATGATAATTATTTTTTTATTCAATCCACTTCATCGCAACTTCTAAATTAACACAAAGTGTTTATGTTCATTAATTGCAATTCACTCGGATGTTAAATGATTCAACACTAAATTTTGAACTAGGGTCATTTAGCATGGAAGGTTTTGCATTGGTTGGGACTTCACAGGTATAATTGCATGTTTAAAAAAATTTTAGTTATGAAAACTGCAATGTCATTTCAAATTTTAAATTAAAAACAAAATGACTTACAATTCAAATTTTCAAATCTCAGGGTAACCAGGAGGTAACCTTGGGTATGGGAAAGCCTTATTCAATTTTGGAAAATTTTCTGGTTGGCCATTCAAAGGTATAATTGCATGTTTGAAACTTTTTTAGTTATGAAAACTGCAGTGTCATTTCAAATTTTAATTTAAAAACGAAATGAATTACAATTCAAATATTCAAATCTCAAGGTAACTAGGAGGGAACCTTGGGTATGGGGAAACCTT
>ML778667.1:154060-190006 GCA_009831015.1 Picea engelmannii | reverse complement strand
AACGTGGCAAGAGCGACGTTAACATGGCAAGACCGACGTTAACATGGAAATTGTGACATACATCTTCACAAACGTGGCAAGAGTGACGTTCCAATGGAAAACATGACAAGAGCAACGTTCCAATGGAAAATGTGGCAAGAGCGACGTTAACGTGGCAAGACCGACATTAACGTGGCAATTGCGACATACATCTTCACAAACGTGGCAAGAGAGACGTTCCAATGGAAAACGTGGCAAGAGAGACGTTCCAGTGGAAAACGTGGCAAGAGCGACATTAACGTGGCAAGACCGACGTTAACGTGGCAAGAGCGACGTTATCGGGCAACATGAATTTTTTTTTTTATAAATTTCCTCTATTTTGTGACAATATGGACAATTTTGTCCATAACGCCGCAAATAAAACGTCGGAATTTTTACAATATGTAGTAGTGATATGCATTTCAAATGTGTTATAGGCCAACTTGGAGGAGAGAGTGGTGGAGAAGAACCAATGAAAGGTTGGAAGGTACTATTTTAAACTTTTTTAGAAACATTTTCTCCATCGACTTCTTTCCAAGCAAACCAGTTACCCACAAGAGGAAAAGATGGTGCTATAACCTTCCAAAAAATAGACACATTAATGGATAGGTTTGTTTTCCTTTCTAATACATTATTATATAGTTATTGGCTACATGTATTTTTGAGATATGTAGTGCATGTTAGAATAAATAAAAATTCCTACATCACATGATCCTATATTACCCTTGGAGTCTCCATAAAAAAACCCCTAAGGATAATTGTTATTAATTCTTTAGTGATTTGTCTATGTTTCACTTTTATCTTGGGCTTTGGTATATTATTAAAGGAAAGTTTAATCATATGAAAAAAATTAGTAGGGAAAAGAGAAATATATTAGAGGATTTGGTTTCTCTTAGAAAAACAAATTGACCATATAACTACAATTGGGAGAGTCAGATGCCTAGTTACCTATTTATCATCAACTTGCTTCTCCTAGTCTCCTTCAATATTATACCTAGTCCAATTTGTTTTACATCCATTTAAAATAGTTGTAGCTTCCCATAGAGTTTTAGAGAGGTGACATCCAATGAAGAGTTAAATTATTCTTTTATCCATTTATTTGTGCAAGAAACACATGCTAGGACCATTGCAAAACCTCCTCTAGAAATTATCCCATGTCAATATTTTATTTGTGAGGGCAAGCCAAAATAAAGTTCCAATTTTCATGGGGATTTCAATTTCCATAAATATTCTCACTTCCACCCTTTCTCTTCCCATTTATCCATATAACTATCCATAAATTACCGATATTTGTATGACATACATTTACTAGGTGAAAGAATCCTTATTCTACTTAAGGTCTCCAAAAGTTTATATACTTCATTTTCTCCCTTCCGTGGGTCAAGTACCAAGTTTACCCTCAAGTTATTTCAATCCTCCATCCTAGGAAGCTTCCAGTGAAGGGAAAATAGTTTAATAATGATTTCTAGAAAATAAAGAGATTTAGATCTCATTTCATTAAGTTTTTACTCTAGGATTATATAGATTCTATCTCTATGTAATTTTTCACCATGATCCATTACTAGTAACAGTTTGTAGCAATTAAAATCCAAAGTTTTTTTTTATGCTAGTGTCTTCCCAAAAACAAATCAACCAATATTTAATCATTTAAAAAAAAACTGAACTAATATTTCATTAATTTTTATGCATATAGGTAATTAATGTTAGATTTGTGTTAATTTTTGAGTTTTCTATAAAAAACAACAAGTTTGATTTGCTAGGATTTCTACTTTTTACACACAAACAAGGGGAAACTATAACATTTTCCCAACTTGCATAATAGTATCATCTAAGATTCTAAAATTTACATTTAATTTGTATTTTACGCATAAAAACAACAAGGTTAACATGTTGTCTAGCTTTGGTTCTACATAGATATATGATGTCCTAATTGTCCATGCACATTGGTTTATATGTCCATTTATATATAGTACCTAGTTTATCGATTTTAGTGTGTCTAGTATTTTAAAGTGTTTTTACCTTGTTGTCCCACACTTATTTAGAACATAATAGAAAGATGTTATCATCCATTTACTCTTATACTTGGTCATTTTTCATTTGGAATTGATTCCAGGTTTTATGTGTTTGTTGCACACTTATATACTTCCTCAATTATATCTGATTTCAATCCAGACAACAAATTATTTTATTAGTTTAAGGCCATACTTTCCCTTTTGATTATCAGTTGATACTATGGACTATCTAGGTAAGCCCCCCCTTTGGTTGGAAAATCACCAATCCAAAGTGAGATAAGTTCATAGCAAGGTGACATTGGCTCAACACCTATATAGTTAGTCATAGTCCTTTCTTGTTTTTCAGGTGGAATTTCTAGGTGCTAAAAGCAAAGATCCAACCGAACCAAAATGATCTGAAAATGATCTTCAAATATATGTCAGATTCCATCTCATCTTCTATAAGGTTCATAAGGGCATTTTTCTTTACCTTTGATCATTAGTATCATCTCATCTCCTAATGCAACTTTTTCTTGACTTTTTCTGTCATCTAATGATGCAAACCACACCTCTTAGTGTGACATGTGCCTTGTGGCACCCTAAATATAATGCATATTTATATGGATTATATTTGTTATGGAGTAGCAATGATCCAGGTGGATATTGGTAGCCACCCACCTATTCCAACTAGCTCACCGTGTCTATTTTTATTCAACACGTTCTTTTGTACTATTTTGTAATTGTGGGTTCTACACTTATAGGGCTGTATGAAGCCCCACACATCCTACAGGTGGATATGGGTGCCCTCCCACCTAATCCAACTGGCTTATTTTGTATGTTTTCATGTCAGCACATCTTGTTGTACTTCTAGGTCTATTTTGGGTCCCTAAACTTTTTTTTTTTTGGCTCGCCACAGTCAAATTGTAGACCAACTCAGACTTTGATGGTGGAATGTGTAGCTCTTTGAAAGACCTTTCCAATGGGCTATCACATGCCTAAAACGTAGGTCGTATGCAAAAGTTACGACCCTAGAAAGTTGAGGTACCAAATTACACCAACTTACCCATAGGGACCACATGACTTTTGGCATTTCACCTTCTAGGGTTAGGTTTTTGGATGTCTAGGGTTTTGGAATTCATGAGTAATGTCAAAAAGGCCTCTTGAGCCTCATTGTAATCCATTCTTATCATATGGATGCACGTAGCATCCTCATCTCTTCTTAGAGATAGCTACCACCATTCGAGCAAGTGTTTCAGTTATGCAATTTTACAATTTCAACCTATTTCATTATTTAATAGAAGATATTGTTCACTGGATATTTATGTTATTCTTCATATCTCTATGTTTATTATAGTCAGTTTGTTAATCATTTCGTTCTACTCATAAATCCGGATCAGCGGTATAAGAGCGGTCTGCTCTTCATTTATTTTTCTTCGTGCACATCCCCGACAAGATCCGGGTATAAGAAGTTGGGACACGAACCAATTGAGCCATTACAAGATCAGTCACACCAATCCCAACAAAAAACCATGGGGGATGAAAATAAAGATGATGGAGGAGGATATCCTATTAAAATGTTGCTCGAGGAATCCCTCACGCGATAAAAGGAACGAAATGATGGACAACTTCACGCAGATACTTTGATGACTGCCCACAGGAGAAGCTTCTTCATCAATTGGCCATGCAACCCCCTTCAAGGTACAGGTAAATTTTGATATTACATTATTTGAAGGACTTATAGATGCAGATGTTGTAGATAAATGGTTGAATCTGCTTGAAGGATATTTTTAGGTCCACAATTTTTCCGATAGGGAAAAGATCACTTTTCACTCCTCGAGGTCGTTCCCCATGTTAAATATTGGTGGGATACTTACTCTGAGAAAAGGGATGTGGAGTAATATACAATTTTTATGGTAGCCCCTACATGGGATTCCTTCCAGGATGCCACTAAAGAACAGTACTACCCTATTGGAAGTTACGAAGATCAGTACACCAGATGGACCACCCTATGTCAAGAAAGGGACCCAATACTAGATTTCACCAATATTTTCAATACCCTACACACCAAATTGGGTATCAAAGACTCTGAACGTCATATGGTGCTCAAATATCACAGTTGTTTGCATAAATACATTCAAACAAAAATGGAGTTCCTGGACATTGCCTCATTGGGCATGACTTATATATACGCGGTCAATATCGAGTAGAAATTTAAGCATAAACTGTGAGATTTTGCATATGCAAACCCATCACAACCGAAGCAGGGAAAAGGTAGCCCAAACCCACATAGAAAGGGACCAATTCAATATGGTTTCCCTCAGGAAAATCAGTCCAAGCTGCAACACAAGAAGGATAATGAGAAGACAAAAAAGGACACATGAAAATGGTGTGAGTACCATAAAAGTCCTTGGAACAACACCGAAGAATGTCACTCCAAGTAGTCCCTCGTGGTCGAGCTGAAGGCTTCCAAGTCAGAGGATGATTCTGATTACGAGTCAAATCTCGAAGGAGGGAAGCATATTATCGATGTTGAACCCAGTGCCACTATCACTACCACCAAATTTCGGCCAAGCGAACCAAAAGAACCAGAGGAAGGGGAATGCCTATTTCAGTTGCAGATGTGGGTCAAGGGGGCTCTGACTCATTTCATTGATGACATCGGTAGTCAGAAGAACCTGATTTTAGCATAGGAATGTGATTTTAGCAGAGGTCATCAAGCGACTGGACCTGCCAACGACACCACACTCGAAACCCTACACCATCGACTGGCTTCGTCAAGGAAGAGATCTTCATGTCAGCCAAAAGTTTTGTCTACCCTATGACATCAAGATTTCAAATATGAGGTACTGTGTGATATTTCTCCCCTTGAAGTTTGTGATGTTCTTTTAGGACAACCATATTTGTGGAAGTGTCATGATGTGTATGAATCTAGACTCGACAGTGTTATTATTACTTTGGGTAGACAATTGTACAGGATCCCAGAGGTAGCACCGCCTAATATTATTTCTTTAATATCTGCTAAGCAATGCAGTAAGGTCATTTCAAAGACAAAGAATTTTGTCTTCTTTGTGATCCGTGCTCACAGTAAGCAGAAGGTCCCTGCCACATCTGTGGCCTCTACACAATGCCTCTCTTTGCAACAGAAGCAAGTGGACAGGATCATGGAAAAATACAAATACATCTTTGCCTCACCTACAGTGGTACCGACACACTGCCAAGTCAAGCATCCATTTGATCTAACCCCTGACGCACCTCTAACTAATGGACAAGTCTATTGGCACTCGTTGATGGAGAATGACAAAATTCGGCGTCAGATCCAAGAGCTTCTTCAAAAGGGGCACATCCGACCCAGATCCTCCCCTTGCAGAAGCCCGATTGTACTAGTGCAGAATAAGGATAGGACTTGGTGATTCTGCATTGATTACAAAGCTTTAAACAAAATCACAATCAAGAACTGCTACCCCATTCCTAGGATTGATGACCTTCTTGACCAAAATCATGCCATTTGGCTTAACAAATGCACCAGCCACTTTCATGAGATTGATGGATGATGTATTGAGACCCTTCATCAACTCCTTTGTGGTAATATATTTGGATGACATCCTTGTTAGAATATAGAAGATGGTGTGCTCATTTTACCATTGACAATACCCTCATCACCCAACCATAGGCCAAAGCCTCCCTCCAAGCACCTTAACCTTGACTGAGAATTACTTCGGAAGAAAAACCTAGGCTAGATAGACAAACAAAGGGTAGCACACCTTTCCCCAAGGATATCGCATCACAAAAAGCTAATTAGATAGTCCAAACCCTAGCCAAGAGATATTCAAGCCAATACTAAAAACTTGCTACTTTTGTAGTTGCACCTGCAACTCTCCTCCACATCTGCACACCAGAATGGGAACTATAGTGCGCACAAAAATTGGAACTGTAGTGTGCAGAACTAACTCTGCAAGTGTCGAGATGTGTCAAAATGAGAACTGACGCCCTGTATTTATACTGGTTCTGCCAGATTTTTTGGGGCCGACTTCTCCTTCTAGATATGTGTCTGTTCAGTATATTATTATTATTTCTGGCCGACTTCTTCTCTTGGAGGCTAATAACCTAATATAAATTATCTTCTTGATATGACAAGGCTTCTAGGGCTATTAGCCAATTCATTAGGGTTTTCTCTTGCTTTTCAGAGTCTTCTATTCTCGTCAGGTTCACACATGGAGGTAAATACCTCCTGCAGCTACCATAATATTAACACTCCCTCCTAGCTAGAGAGGTATTACAGGTAATGGTCTTGAGCACAAAAACATACCATTTACCCGGTAGCATCAATATAGTCATCTAGACTATCTCATGACTAGATCATGAGCATCACCATCACCATCAGTTGCATCATCTCTCGAAACCATGCTTCATATGAGTAATTAGACATGATGATGGATAAGTCACACACACCATAGAGTGATACAAGATCCACTCTTATAATCTAGAGGAGTAAATGCTCTGAACCAATTTATGTCTGGAAAATCTATGTTCATCATTCATCTGGATGGTGATTATTTCCAATAAATTGTTGATAGTCTTCGAGGCAGATAGAATAGAAATAGAACACAACTGTGTCTATCCATAGTAGTACATAACTACAATCTAGTGGTTCACTACCACACCAAGTAACACACAAGTACTTGATCAACAACGTATGGTTGCGAACAGTGGAGAATATCCACCACAGTAGTCCTCATCTACTATCATACAGTCTTCATAACAAACATTTGATAGAAACCTGCATAGAAACAATGTTATGATATAAACTGATTTGTCTGGGCCAATATTTCACTCACATCTGTGATCTCTGAAAGAATATCTGCCACATAACTCTTCATCTACTGTGATATGATCTTCATAATAAACATCTGATAGCAATCTGCATAGAAACAATGTTATGATATAGACTGAATTATATGGGCCAATATTTCACTCACATCTATGAGCTCTGAAAGAATATTTGCCTCATGAATAGTGGAACATATCCACCACAATAGTATATCTCTACTGTTTGAAGACAGGTAGTCTCAATAACAATTATCTGATGCCATCCTACATAGAAAATATTGTTAAAAATAAACTAAATCATCTGGGCCAATCTTTCACTCATGTTTGTGAGATTTGAAATAATATCTTCCCTCATCAGTAATGGTCTATCTTCCCCTATTCTTCACAAACAATGAAGAAGGATTGTCTCTGATTTCTGAGCATGGACCATTCCTCACCCTGGGCCATTCTTCCTACACTAATCAAAGTGCACCTTGAACATAATGTATAAACCCTAAGGAATGTCTGAGTCTGGACCACTCCTCACCTTGGTCCATTCCTCCTACACTAATCAAAGTGCACCCTGGAGAGAATGTATAACCCTAAGGAGTGTCTATCCTGGACCATTCCCCACCCTGGGCCATTCCTCCTACACTAATCAAAGTGCACTCTGGAGAGAATGTATAACCCTAAGGAATGCCTGTCCTTGATTGTTGAGCCTAGACCATTCCCCACCCTGGGCCATTCCTCCTACACTAATAAAAGTGCGCCTTGGAGAGAATGTATAACCCTAATGAATGTCTGTCCTTGATTGTTGAGCCTGGACCATTCCCCACCCTGGGCCATTCCTCCTACACTAATCAAAGTGCCCCCTGGAGAGAATGTATAAACCCTAAGGAATGATTGTCTGGACCATTTCCTCTGTTAACCATAAGAGGAAAATATTGTCCTGCATCAACCTCCAAAACGGACCATTCCTCAAGTTAACCACAATGAGAAATCGTTGTCCAGTGAGGTGGGCCAGTCTTCTTGAGTAACCCTCAAGAAGAGAGACTTCCCTAGACCAATCCCCATGTTAACCACAATGGGTAGTCATTGTCTATGATACATCAGCAATCAGACTACTTCCCATGTTAACCACAATGGAAAGTCACTGTCCGTCATAAATCTCAATCCACTTTCCAAACAGGAAAGCATCTGTCTGAGATGGACTATTTTTCAATATTTAAAGATGAATGTCTTCAATAATGTTTTCAGTGCTCCCTCCTAACTTGGAGAGTCATTTCTTCCTTTTTCAATAAGGAATTTATTTCCATGAGCTTTAGCTTGAGTACAAAAACTTTTTCATCTTGGAAAGAAGCTTTTACCAAAATGTCTGCTTATCTGCTCATCTGTGGAGATATGCATTGGAGAAATCATTTTCTCTTTTCTGGACTTCATTATGGATAATGTAATGCTTGATTTCAAATGTAATTTAGTCTGGAACACTATGAAGGCTTCATGTAGATCTGAACAATAGAGTATATCATAGTTAGAGAACTAGAACATATCCATGTGGCACTTCTTCTTGTTATCATGAGCTCTGATCTACTGAGTAGTCATCTTGATGTTATAGGAAATCTTCACCATGCTTTTGCTGTGCATTGGAGGTTCTCCACCAAGTTATCTTCTTCTATCTGCATATAGGAATCTCTTTCTGGTATGCCTCAAAGTCTTGAGATTGCTTCTTTATACGCTCTTTATTCAATTTCTCTGGAGAACATTCTTTGCATTCATCTGATGTAGAACTTCAACTCATGGATGTTGAGGATGATATAATGACTTATGTAGAGGTAAGTCTGGTTTACTAAAACAAGTAATCATCATAGTCTTCTCCCTCCATCTGGGAGAACCTCTGGTTATAGATCTCGCAATGATTTCATTCATAAGTCTTCCATACACTATTCTTCATCATGACCTTCAGTTCTTCTGCTTGATTGCTTTTAGTGAGTTCATAACAGGCTGGTAATTTTGTGATTCTTGATACAATGACTTGTTGTTCTGGTTCCTTTTTCTTTCTTGGAATCCTCATGTTCTTCTTCATGTTTTTCTTTAGTTATTGGGTTCATGGAGTTTATTATAGATTCCATTCCCTAGAGATTCCACTTCTTCCTTTCATCATAGGATCATAGATTTGGATGGACAACCAAGAATACTTTAAGGATTCTCTTCGAAGAAGTCTTCTCTTGTGGTTGAGTTGAACATGTACTGCCTTTCATGGCTGCTACCATGGATATATATATATTTCATCATAATCAATGGATTATAGGATTAGATCCCTCCTAACCCTTGCTTCATGTAAGAGTGCATATAGTCATCTCCCTCCATCTAACAGAGTCCATGCTTCCATCTGCATCTTTATTGTCTTCTACAATATATAATTGGCTCTCTTGTCTAACAGATTCCATGCTTCCATCTTGTTGTTTTCTATAAAACGTCATAAGTCCTTTTCCAATTTCCTCTTGATTGTTGACTTCTTTCTTTCTTTGCTTCTACTGAGTCTCTTCATGATTGATTCGGCTTAATAACTTCCACATGATTTGTATCTCATCTTTTCATGTGTATTATCTAATGATATCCATTTCCATCTTGCTTGTTCTTTCATACGTATAGTTCTTCTTGGAACATATTGTAGATATTCAAGATATGTACAGAGAAGATGCAAACAAGATATGTACAAGAAATAAGAAGAGTATTGTTACCTTTTTAGAAGAAGAAGTCTCTTCCATCCTTCTTAGTCTTCTTTGCAGGTTCCTTTTCTTTGGAAATCGATGCTTCGTGTTTCTCCTTCCTTTTCTTTGGCTCAAGACACTAATTCTTGTAGTGAATATACTTTTGAAATTCCTTTCTCTTGATTTGGCTTCCTCTTTGAACCAAACTTCCTTTTGTTCCTGAAGTTCTTGAATCTTGATATGAAGGCTTGATCATCATACTTCTTTTGGGGTTTCTCTTTTGCATTGATCCTTTATTATTCTTGAGCACAACAAGTCCAAAGTTCTTCAAGTGTCGGGTACTCCTTCCTTGTGTTCATGCTTGCAGAAAATGCATCCCATGTCTTGGGAAGACCATTGAGTACTATGTTCACCAATTCCTTCTTTGAAGTGATCTCTTCAATATATTGTAGTTGATATATTAACTAGGAGATTCTTACAAAGTATGATGTTATGCTGTCATCATCATTCATCTTCATGTCATGGAGCTCATTCTTTAGACTCATAACTTGTTTGATGTTTCTGACTGAGAAGAGATTTGTTAGGGAATCATACATCTTCTTCGATGAGTCAATATGGGAGATGTAGGGTATCAAGTGGTATTTTATGGAATCCACTATGATACTCATGGCATTGATGTCAACATCTTTGAACTTCTCCATAGTTGCAACGTTCTGTGGTTCCTTCTCTTCTCCTTCTTCAAACTCTGGCTTCACGATCTTTCCTTTCACAACATCCAACACTTTATTCTTAGCAAGGATGAGGTCAATCCTTGTATTACATGCTCTGAAGTTAGAGGCTCCATATAACTTGTTCTCAGACTTCATAGAGTTCTTCATGGTTACTTGACTTGGTCAAACCCTAGATTTGACCAGAAATCCAAACTTCACATCTTGGCCTTCTAAGAGTGTCAGGAGATGTGCTAGGCTAGGGTGCACTAATTTGTCTGAATATTAGGTCAATCCATTCACTTAAGGTTCCTCAACAAGAGGATTAGGGTTTCTACAACTGCTCCTGCTAGTAACCCTAGCGGTAGTGTCCTGGAAGCTTCTTCTGTTAGTAACCCTAGCGGCAATTCCTCAACAAGCTCAATATCCTAGTGGCTATGTTTCCTTTGAGTGTTTAGACTGCATGAAGGAGGTGTGGGTCCATAACTTGTTAGAATATAGAAGATCGTGTGCTCATTTTACCATTGACGATACCCTCGTCACCCAACCATAGGCCAAAGCCTCCCTCCGAGCACCTTAACCTTGACTGAGAATTACTTCGGAAGCAAACCCTAGGCTAGATAGTCAAACAAAGGGTAGCACACCTTTCCCCAAGGATAACACATCACAAAAAGCTGATCAGATAGTCCAAACCCTAGCCAAGAGATATTCAAGCCAATACTGAAAAACTTGTTGCTACTGTAGCTGCACCTGCAGTTCTCCTCCACATGTGCGCACCAGACTAGGAACTGCAGTGTGCACCAAAATGGGAATTGCAATGCGCAAAATTGGCTCTGCAACTGCTGAGAAGTGTCAAAATGAGAACTGGCGCCCTGTATTTATACTGGTTCCACTAGATTTGTTGGGGCCGACTTCTCCTTTTGGATATGTGTCTGTTCAGTATATTATTATTATTTCTGGTTGACTTCTTCTCTTGGAGGCTAATAACCTAATATAAATTATCTGCTTGAGCCGATAAGGCTTCTAGGGTTATTAGCCAACTCATTAGGGTTTTCTCTTACTTTCCAGAGTCTTCTATTCTCATCAGGTTCACACGTGGAGGTAAATACCTCCCGCAACTACCATAATATTAACAATCCTCATCTTCAACAGACTGTGGGAGGAGCACATGCAACATATTCAGCAGGCTTTGAGAACTTTTTGACAGCACAAGATTTATGCCAACTTGGAAAAATGATCTTTTGGCATGAACAAGGTCCAATATATCAGCTACATTGTTGATGAGCATGGGCTACATGTTGATCCAGCTAAGATCCAAGTCATCCGTGACTGGTCAACCCCGAACACACTGATTGAGCTTCAAAGCTTCTTGGGACTAGCCAACGTCTACCATCGATTCGTGTTGGGATTCTCCCATATTGCATGGGCCCTTAGCTAGGTGACCAAGGGTGGTGGTAGGGCTAAGTTTGTGTGGGGGAAGGAACAACAATGAGCATTCGATGATCTGAAGCATCGCTTGTGCTCAACTCTTGTAATCTACTTTCCTGATCTGCAACAACCATTCGAGATTGAGATTGATGCATATGACTATGTTGTGGGTGCAATTCTCACTTAGCATAAGCATCCAGTGGCATAACATAGTGAAACACTCTTCGATATTGTCTGTAAATACCCCACCTATGACAAGGAAATGTATTCCATTGTACAATACTATCGTCAATGGAAACATTACATTTTGGGGAAAGAGACAATCATACACACTGATCACAAGCCTATGCAGTTCATACAGACACAGGGGAAATTATAGAATGACCGCCATCATAAGTGGTCCACCTACCTACAACAGTTCCATCCTAACATAAAGTATAAGACATGTATCTCCAATTGTTTTGTTGACTGCCTCAGTTGGCCTTCTGTGGCTATACTCATCACTCTGCTTCATTTCTGTTGAAATGAAGCATCTGAGTGGCCCCAACTTTATCAAGAAGATCCAAACTTCGCCACCACATATCATCTCTTAGGAATAGGTGCAATTTTCACTTATTTTCACATTCAAGATGGAATCTTATGCCACCTGGGCCATCTCTGTGTTCCTATAAGCGAGTGTGCAAAGCTGATTTGGGAATCCTACTACAGTCGGGTGGCAGGACATTTTGGCATAGATAAAATTATGGCCTTCCTTCATAAAGATTTTTATTGGAAAAAAATTTGACAGGACGTCAACAAGTATATTAGATATTTCACTTCTTGTTCCATTTCCAAGCCATCCATCAAGAAGAAAGGCTTATACACCCCTCTTCCTATTCTTGATAAGCCTTGGGAATCCATCTCAAAGGATTACACATCTGGCTTGTCATCCACCAAGCAAGGAAATGACTATGTGTTTGTGGTCATTGATTAGTTTTCGAAGATGGCCATCCTCATAGCCTATAAGAAGAATGTCACAACGATAGATACTACCAATATATTCTTCGAATGAGTGTGGGTCCACTTTGGGATACCACATACCATCATCTCCGATCGAGACAACAGGTTCCTCAACACCTTTTGGTCGAGTCTTTGGTCTCTGTTGAACACCAAGATCACAAAATCCACTGCTTTCCACCCCCAAACCGATGGAAAAATAGAGATCGTCAATCAGATGATTGTGCACATTATGCACATGTACAATTCTAAGAATCCACGTACACGAGATGAGAGTCTCCCATATGAACAACACAGTTACAACAAGACTCTCCATAGTTCCACCAACCATAGCTCATTTCAGGTGGGTCTGGGATTCCAACCCTTGGGACCCATTGATGTTTCATTTTCTCTTGCCACCGCACAGACAAAATATTCCCCTGATCACTCGACAATCGACAAAGACACCAGATTCATTGAGCGGATTCAACACATCCATCAGTTGGTCCAGGAGATTTTGCATAAATCCGATGCTAAGTACAAGAAACACCATGATCAAAATAGGGTACCACACCAGTTTCAGGTTGGTGACAAAGTCTGGTTACATTTGTAGAAGGAGCATCTCATCGAGCCCCATCGGAAGCTTCACCCACTTTGTTATGGGCCTTACACTATCACCAAGGATGTGGGTAGTAATTATTTTGTGATCAACACTCCACCCTTCCTTGGTATGAATCCAATATTCAATGTGGACCTCCTTCGGCCATATTTTCCACCATTATTGGACACCTCTGAGATCGTAGAACAAATGAAACCAACAGAGCTCAAACCTAACTACATGGAACAAGCATCCATTGACCAGATAGTGGACACATAGGTCAAGGGCACTCGCCAACAAAAGATCCAACTTTATCGGGTTGTCAAGGTAGGGCAACTCCTACACTAAGGCAAGTGGCTCACTCGGGGCCAAATCTAGCAGAATTTTCCTCACCCGATGGGGGAACTCAACAAAATGGATATTGTGGATTCCTAAGGAGGAGGGTTAATCCAGGTGGATATTAGTGGCCTCCCACCTATTCCAACTGGATCCTCGTGTCCATTTTTATTCAACACGTTCTTTTGTTCTATTTTGTAATTGTGGGTTCTACACTTCTAGGGATGTCTGAATCCCCACACACCCTCCAGGTGGATATGGGTGGCCTCCCACCTAATCCAACTGGCTTATTTTGTGTGTTTTTATGTCAGCACATCTTGTTGTACTTCCAGGGCCATTTTGGGGCCCTAAACGTTGTTTATTTGGCTCACAATAGCTAAAATATAGATGAAGTCAAAGTTTTACAGTGAAATGTGTATTTCTCCGAAAGACCTTTCCAACGGGCTATCACACACCTAAAACGAAGGTCATATGCTAAATTTACGACCCTAGGAAGTTGAAGTACCAAATTACACCAACTTACCCATAGGGCCCACATGACTTTTGGTGTTTCACCTTCTAGGGTTAGGTTTTTGGATGTCTAGGGTTTTGGAATTCATGAGTAATATAAAAAAGTTCTTTGCAGCCTCATTGTAATCCATTTTTCTCAGATGGTTGCATGGAATAGCCACATCTATTCTCAGAGATAGCTACCACAATTCAAGCAAGTGTTTCAGTTTTGTAGTTTTACATTTTCAATCTATTTCATTATTTAATAGAAGATATTGTTCACTGGATATTTGTGTTATTCTTCATATCTCTATGTTTATTGTATTCAGTCTGTTAATCAATTCCTTCCACTCCTAAATCTAGATTAGTGGTATCGGAGTGATATTTTCTTCATTTATTTTTCTCTGTGCATGTCCTCGACAAAATCTAGGTATAAGAAGTTAGGACTCAAACCAATCAAGCCATTATAGGATCGACCACTCTGAGCCTGAAAAAAACCCTTGGGGGATGAAAATAAATATGATGGAGAAAAATATCCTATTAAAATGTTGCTCGAGGAAGCCCTCATGTGACAAAGGAAAAAATGATGAACAACTTCGCACAGATCCTTAGATGGCTTCCCATAGGAGAAGCATCTTCATCAAGTGGCCATGCAACCCCCTTCAAGGTATAAGTAAATTTTGATATTCCATTATTTGAAGGACTGATAGATGCGGATGATGTACATAAATGGTTGAATCTGCTCGAAGGATATTTTTCAGTCCATAAATTTTTCGATAGGGAAAAGATCACTTTTGCACTCCTCAAGGTCGTTCCCCATGTTAAAGACTGGTGGGATACTTACTCTAAGAAAAGGGACTTGGAGTAATCTACAATGTTTTTGGTGGCCCCTACATGGGATTCCTTCTAAGATGCCATTAAAGAACAATACTACCCTGTTAGAAGTTGCAAGGACCAGTACACCATATGGACCACCCTACATCAAGAAAGGGACCAAACAATACCATATTTCACCAATATTTTATATACCCTACACACCAAATTGGGTATCAAAGACTATGAGCGTCATCTGGTGCTCAAATACCATGGTTATTTGCATAGATACATTCAAACAGAAATGGAGTTCCTGGACATCACCTCATTAGGAACGGCTTATGGATACACGGTCAAGATCGAGCATAAATTTAAGCAGAAACAATGAGAGTTTGGATCTACAAACCCCTCACAGTCGAAGCAGGGTGAAGGCGGCCCCAACCCACACATCAAGGGACCATGTTGAGATGGCCACCCTTAGGAAAATCAGTCCAAGCTGCAACATAATAAGGGTAATGAGAATACGAAGAAGGAGATGGGAAAATGGTGTGAGTACCATAAAAGTCCTTGGCACAACACCGAAGAATGCCTCTCCAAGTAGTCCCTCCTGGTCAATATGAAGGTTTCCGAGTCAAAGGCTAATTCTGATTCTGAGTTAAATCCTAAAGGAGGGAAGAGGATTATCGATGTTGAGCCTAGTGCCACTGTCGCTACCACCAAAGTCCGGCAAAGAGAACCAAAAGAACCAAAGGAAGGGGAATGCCTCTTTCACTCACAGATGTGGGTTAAGGGGGCTCTAATTCATTTCATTGTCAACAATGGTAGTCAGAAGAACATTATTTTAACAAAGGTCTTCAAGAGGATAAACCTTCCAACGAGACCACACCCACATCTCTACACCATTGGCTGGATTCATCAAGGAAGATATCTATGTGTCAACCAACAGTGTCATCTTCCCTACAACATCGATCCTTTCAAAGATGAGGTACTGTGTGATATTGCTCCGATTGAATTTTGTGATTTTATTTTAGGAAAACCATATTTGTGGATGTGTCATGATGTGTATGAGTCTAGACCCCACAATGTTATTATTAATTTGGGTAGACAATTGTACAAGATCCCAGAGGTAGCACCGCCTACTGCTATTTCTTTAATCTCTGCTAAGCAATGCAGTAAGGTCATTTCATAGACCGGGAAGTTTTTCTTCTTTGTGATCCATTTTCATAGTAAGCAGAAGGTCACCGCCACATCCTTGGCCTCTACACAATGCCTCTCTTTACAACAAAAGAAAGTGTACGGGAACGTGAAAGAATACAGAGACATCTTCGCCTCACCTACAGGGGTACCAACACACTTCCAAGTCAAGCATCTAATTGATCTGACCCCCAACACACCTCTACCTAATGGACGAGTCTATTGGCGCTCACTGATGGAGAATGATGAAATCAGGTGTCATATCAAAGAGATTCTTTAAAAAGGGCACATCAGACCCAACTTATCCCCTTGTGGAAGCCTAATTGTACTAGTGCAGAAGAAGGATGAGACTTGGCGACTTTGCATTGATTACAGAGCCTTAAAAAAATCACACTCAGGAACCGCTACCCCATTCCCAGGATTTATGACCTTCTTGACCAACTCAAGGGGGGAAATTTCTTCAACAACATTGACCTAAAGTATGGCTATCACTAGGTTCCCATCAAACCAATTGATGTATGGAAGACAACCTTCAATTCTAAATAAGGTATCTATCAATGGCTAGTCATGCCCTTTGGCTTAACAAATGCACCAACCACTTTCATGAGGTTGATGGATTATGTATTGAGACTCTTCACCAACTCCTTTGTGGTATTATATTTGGATGACATTCTCATCTTCAATAGAGCGTGGGAGGAGCACATGCGACATATTCAATAGGTTTTGAGCACTCTGCGACAACACAAGCTTTATGCCAACTTAGAAAAATGTTCTTTTGGCATGAAAAGGTTCTAATACTTGGGCTACATTGTTGATGAGCATGGGGTACTTGTTGATACAGATAAGATTCAATTCATCTATGATTGGCCAGCCCTGACCACACTGACCCAGCTTCGAAGTTTCTTGGGACTAGCCAACTTCTACTGACAGTTCATGTTGGGATTATCCCATATTGCATGGGCCTTCAATAAAGTGACCAAGGGCGGTGGTAGGGACAATTTCGTGTGGGGGAAGGAGTAGCAAGAGAATTTGATGATCTAAAGTATCTCTTGTTCTCAGCTCCTATACTCTCCTAGCCTGATATGCAACAACCATTCGTGATTGAGACTGATGCATCTGACTATGCTGTGGGCACAATTCTCACTCAGCACAAGCATCCAGTAGTATACCATAGTGATACACTCTCTAATATTCTCTGGAAATATCCCACCTATGACAAGGAAATGTATTCCATTGTACAATCTTGTCGTCTATGGAAACATTACATTCTAGGGAAAGAGATGATCATACACACTAATCACAAGCCTTTGCAGTTCATACAGATGTAGAGGAAATTACAGAACGACCACCATCAGAAGTAGTATACCTACCTACAATAGTTCCATATCGACATCAAGTATAAGATAGGTATCTCCAATCATGTCGTTGTCTGCTTCAGTTGGCCCCCTGTGGCTGCACTCACCACTGTGCTCCATTCATGTGGAGATGAAGCATCTGAGTGGCCCCAACTATATCAACAAGATCCAGGCTTCACTACCACATACTCTTGGGAACATGCGCAAATGTCACTGATTTTCATATTCAAGACATACTCTTATGCCACCTGGGCCATCTATGTGTTCCTACAAGCAAGCATGCAAATTTGATTTGGGAAGCCCACTACAGTCGAGTGGTAGGACATTTTGGCATAGAGAAAACTGTGGTCGTTCTTCAAAAACATTTTTTTTGTCCAAAACTTCGACATGACATCAACAATATATTAGATCTTGCATTTCTTGTGTCATTGCCAAGACAACCATCAAGAATAAAGGATTATACACCCCTCTTCCTATTCCCAAGAAGCCTTGGGAATCCATCTCAATGGATTACATGTATGGCTTGCCATCCACCAAGCAGGGAAATGACTACGTGTTTGTGGTCGTTGATTGGTTTTCGAATATGGTCATCCTCACAGCCTGTGAGAAGAATGTCACAGTGACAGATATTGCCAAGCTCTTCTTCGAATGAGTGTGGGTCCACTTTTGGATACCACATACCATCATCTTCGAATGAGACAACAAGTTCCTCAACACCTTTCGGTCGAGTCTCTGGTCTCTGTTGGACACCAAGCTCACAAAATCCACTTCTTTCCACCCCCAAACCAATGGCCAAACATAGGTCATCAATCAGATGACTGTGCACATCTTGCACATGTACAATTCTAAGCATCCACGTACATGGGATGAGAGTCTCCAATATGTCCAACATAGTTACAACAAGGCTCTTCATAGTTCCACTAGCCATATCCCATTTCAAGTGGGTCTGGGATTCCAACCCTTGGGACCCATTGATGTTTCACTTCCTCTTTCCATCGCACAGAAAGACTCTTCCCCTGATCAGTTTGCGATCAAAAAATCCACCAGATTCATTGAGTGGACTCAACACATCTTTCAATAGGTCCAAGAGATTTTGTAGAAATCCAATGCTAAGTACAAGCAATGCCATGATCAACACATGGTACCACACTGGTTTCAGGTTGGCGACAATTTAGTTACATTTGCAGAAGGAGAATCTAATCGAGCCCCATCAGAAGCTTCACCTACTTCGTTATGGGCCTTACACTATCACCGAGGCTATGGGTAGAAATGATTTTGAGCTCAACACTCCACCCTTTCTTGGTCTGCATCCAATATTCAATGTGGAACTGCTTCAGCCATATTTTCCACCGTATTGGACACCTCCGAGATTGCTGAAGGTATGACACCAATAGAGCTCAACTCTGACTACATGGAACAAGCATCCACTGACTAGATAGTGGACACATAGGTTAAGGTAACTTGCCAGCAATAGATCCAGCTTTATCGGGTTGTCAAGGTAGGGAAACTCCTACACCAAGGAAAGTGGCTCACCCGAGTCCAAATCTAGTAGAAGTTTGCTCACCTGACTGGGGAACTAAATGCAGTGGATACCATTACTTACTAAGGGGGAGGATTGATCCAGGTGGATATTGGTGGCCACCCACCTATTCCAACTGGTTCCTCGTGTCTATTTTTATTCAACACGTTCTTCTGTACTACTTTGTAATAGTCGTTTCTACACTTATGGGGTTGTTTGAAGCACCACACATCCTCCAGGTGGATACAGGTGGCCTCCCACCTAATCCAACTGGATTATTTTGTATGTTTTCATGTCAACACATCTTGTTGTACTTCCAGGGCCATTTTGGGGCCCTAAATGTTGTTTTTTTGGCTTGCCACAGTCAAACTGTAGATTAAGTCAAATTTTTATGGCAGAATGTGTAGTCCTATGAAATACCTTTCCAATAGGCTATCATGCGCCTAAAAAAAAGGTCGTATGAAAAAGTTATGACCCTGGGAAGTTGAGATACCAAATTACACCAACTTACCCATAGGGCCCACATAAATTTTGCTATTTCATGTTCCAGGGTTAGGTTTTTGGATGTCTAGGGTTTTTGCATTCATGAGTAATATAAAAAAGGCCTATGAAGCCTCATTGTAATCCATTCTTCTCAGAAGGATATGCGTAGCATCCACATCTCTTCTCAAAGATAGCTACCACCATTCGAGCAAGTGTTTTAGTTCTACAATTTTACAGTTTCAACCTATTTCATTATTTAATAGAAGATATTGTTCACTAGATATTTTTGTTATTCTTCGTATCTCTGTGCTTATTGTATTCAGTTTGTTAATCAGTTTGTCCCTCTCCTAAATCCGGATCAAGCAAAATGTTTATATTCCTTAACTTCTTCACTATAATTATCCTATTCATAGACATAATTACATCAGCGACTCTTTTCTTAACTAATAAAAATTTAACTTCTTTTTCTTGTGATCTTTCTCAAGAATGACCAAGTTTATCACAATAAAGGAAACTTTCATTTTCTACATAAATTGAAGTTTTCTGCTGATTATTTGGGTTGGTTGTCATTGATGTCAACCCTTGAAGAAAGTCTAGTAGCGAATTCTGGTAGCACAAAGGTTTGGGTAATGGACCCAAGTTTGTTTGATGTATTATGGTATGAGTTTTAATATATTTGAAGGTAATACTATTCTATATTGATAGTACATGTCATGTTGTTTCTGGTGGTATGTGGAACGCCACATAACTCCTCACGGTTAGAGAGTTATGGCCATGTGAAGTTGGAGAACCCTCATGAGTCATCTAGAAGCCCCAAAAGGTCAAAGTAGTCAAAGTGGTTGCAAAGAAGAAATTATTTAAATAACAAAGTGAAGTGATGAGTGTACTATAAGTCAAGGTGGATACAAAATAAATTACTAAGTGGACAAGTGGTTAGAAGTGGGTTAACCCTAAAATAAAGAAAGTGGTTTAAGAGATTTTAGAAGGTAAATAATAAAGTGAAGTGATGAGTGTACTATAAGTCAAAGTGGATAAAAATGAAATTATTTAAATAATAAATTTAATGGATAAATTACTAAGTGTACAAGTGTGTAGAAGTGGGTTAACCCTAAAATAGGGAAAGTGGGTTAAGATGGTTAAAAGGTAACCCCTTGAGGAAGCTACATGAAAGTATAAATAAGAGGCAAGGCTCTCTCATTCTAATTACACTTGAGCATATTGATTATCTACAAGTGATTGAGGTAACCAAAGGATATTTAAGCCAAATTTTAGAGGGAAAGTGAAGTAAAAAAGGCCGAAATTCAAGGGAGGATAAATTCATTTGATGATGCTTTCTAAGGTATGTTATTTTCAGGTCATCTCACCATTTTAGCAAAAATGTTTTCTCTAGAATGATTCAGGCCGTGAAATTGGGAGGCCATTGAGGACACATTCCAAATAGCTGTGATAACAATTTCATCTTATGGGTCATTGTATTTTTGGAGTTAGACTCCGTGGAAAATAGGTTTTGTGGCTAGTCCTGAAACTAGTCTAAAACATGTGTTTTGGGTTAAAATGTCATAACTTCTTCATAAAAGATCCAAATTCAGTAAGACCAAATGTATTGGTTAGCGTACATTCTTTAGTATTCTATGTACCATTTTAAGATCTATACAACAAATATTTCATGCGAGGCACGCTCTACAAGGTCTCTCTCTATAATAAGTTAGAATTCAACAAGGTATGTCATTTTTGCTATAAATCCTTTTCCGAGAGGTTCCAAGCAGTGAAATCTAGAGGAATTGCACAAAATAAAGAAAATTGTGTACTATTTTCATATCTTTATTCATTATAGTTACATAGTTATATTTATTGCAAGTTAGTGTTGTTGACTAATCCAAAACTAGTCATGTGAGACTAAAGTAAAATTTGATGAAAATGCTAGTCTCTTGTTAAGGAAGGTTTGCAGGTATGTGATCATATACACCAGGTCTGTTACAGAGTTATAAATCATATTTGGATGATGAAATTGATGAGGGATTTTAATTGAGGTACATGTTAGGTACATGGTTGAGACAAGTAGTTGATGAGTTGGCACATACATGAGGTGTATAGTTGATGATGTTGTTACATATTGATGAGTCATAGTTTATGTGTATTTGATTCATGATCGGTACATATTTGGTGCATGGTTGATGCACTCATTGATGGTAAAGTTTGAGGTATAGGTTGGTGCATGGTTGATGCACTTGTTTATGGTATAGGCTAATTACAGGTTGTTTGGTACAGGCTGGTGCATGGTTGATGCACTTTCTTATGGTACAGATTGATTAAAGGTTGATTGGTGTAGGTTTATAGCAGTATATCTCACAGTGATAGTGTGACAGTGGTTCCATCATTCTACTTTTATTTCAGGGTGGTTGGACGGGGCAAGGACAGGTGGTTGTAGCCACCTTCCAATTGTAGCTAGAGAACATAGGGGGTTGTTGCCTCCTTCTGGTTGTAGCCAGAGAATTGGGGAGTTGGAGCTTCCCTTAGGTTGTAGCCTGAGAAAATAGAGGGTTGGTTCCTGCTTGCAGTTGCATGTGGAAAACAAAGGAAGTTGATGCTTCCAATGAATGTAATTCTTAAAGACATATAAGAAAAAAAATATGTGGTTTTCTCCCGCTTTGGGTTTCCACGTAAAATATTGGTGTACTGTGTATGTGTATGATTGCTCATTTGTTCATTGTTTATTTAATCTGCAACTATTAGATGATAATGCTACATTGATATAACACTTGCATTTTATGGTGAAAAATGATTAAATTGCTATATTACTGATTCACCCCACCTCTCAATAATCCAACAATTGGGATCAGAGTGGGTTCCTTCGGGAAACAGTTTAACCACTAGAAGGAGATCATGGATTATTCTGAGAATGGAGTACCAATGTTTGATGGTGAGAATGGTTTAAAGTATGAGATGTGGAGCAGAAGGACGAAAGTATTTTTACAGGAACATGGACATTATATTTGGCTATCAGTTGTTATAGGATATGATAGTTCAAAAAGGGAAAAGACTGCATCCAATAAGGAATTGAAGAAGAATAAAAAAATAGCAATGCATTTCATCTGGGAAGGATTACCTAATCTGGTAAAAGAAAAGGTTAGTAATTTTTTATCAGCCAAAGAACTTTGGGATAAGTTACATGACATATATTCTTCACCCATCGTAGATTCAGAAAATGCCAAAGAAGATGAAGATACAGATCAAGAACAATTATGTTCACCATGTCAAACAGATTCAGAAGATGAAGAGTACATAATCACCCGAGGTATGTTGTTTTTCTTTAATTTTGAAAAATGTAGACATCTTGAAATAGAATGCTATGAAGGAAATGAGATAGAAAAACTAATTGAAAAGGAAGACAATTATGAAGAATAATTGATTAGTTCTTTAGATGAACTAAGAGAAGAAAACAAGTCACTCAAGAAAGAAATGATGAAACAAAATGAAAGTGTTCACATTTTTTAAGAATCCCAACAGGTCATCCAGAACTTAAGAACTCAGCTAGAAGAAGCCAAAAAGATTGAAGAAAATCTTGAATATAAAAAGAAGCATTTGGAAGCCAACATAGTAGCACAGAAGGAAGAAGAAAAAATGAGAGAGAATATATTGACAGATCATCTCAAGGAAATAACTAATGATCTAAACTAGCTCGAGTTAGAGTTTTGTCGAGAAGAGAAATTACTTGAAGAAGAAATAATCACATTAAAAATTCATCTTGAAGAAGTGAAGAAAACAAAAAAAGTCATGAAGTATCAGATAATGAAGAAAGAAGAAGAGTTTGGGAAGCTTGAAGAAGAAGTTGTCACATTGAGAAGTAAAATCATAAAGCTCAACAAGAACGTTGAAGAGACAGAAACATCCATGTCAGTTATAGAGAATGAAGAGAAGCACTCTAGGTTGCTAGAAAGGAAGAATGACGAAAATAGAAAGAGTTATGCAGAAGTACTCAAAGGAAGGAATCATGGTCAACTAGAATCTAAGAAAACTATTGAAGATACATCTTCAAGAAGACCATCCATGTTCAAGCCACAAAGAAGCTTCAATCATGACCATGATCAGTCAAGGAAGAAATTCAGAAGGACTACACCACAAAAAAGATCATTCACTCCCAGGTATGAAAAATGCTTTTGTGGTCATTGTTTTTATTGTACTAACTTTGTGCATAGGGTTGCAGATTACAGGGATTATAAAAGAAATGTTCAAGCAAGAAATGCCTATGTGGCCCCACATAACATTAAATGTTACAAATGTCATAACTATGGACACATAGCTAGTGATTGTAGAATCATGATCGATACTTCCATGAAAGAGAACATTGATATCATATATAAGAAAGTTTGGATAAGAAAACATGAAGAACATGTGAACAAAGAACAAGTCCCAAAGATCACAGGATTGGCAATAAAACGAGATGAATATAATTCTACAGATAAGAAGAAAGATGTCAGATACATAAAGGTGTGGAAAATAACTGAAAGAAAAGAAGGGAAGGTAAATAAGAAATAGGTTCAAGATATTGAATTTCAGGAATTGTAGAGAAAGATGAATCCACAAACAGAAAGAAAGAAGTCAGAGCCCAGAGAGATGATGAATCTACCAATGAAGATGATGAAGAATATACATCAGAGCATGAATTGTTCTGAGCCATCCGGCTTAGATACTCCCAGGTAATATGAATATTAGATAGGGGAGATCATGCGATATATGTGACATACCAAAGAACCATCCTTCAAGCAACTTGCAGAGTTTGAGTAGACAGATCCAGAGCAGTCAGTTTGCAGAAGTACAATCAGTTGTAGAAGTGAATAATTCATGATAGTATAGTGATAAATGGGTCAACATTATGGACAGTTGTGCAGTAGAGTCTTGGATAGTATGGACATAGATGGATTCATAAGAACACTTAATAGGTTTGGACAGATATATGACAGTGGACGAGAGCATGGATTCATAGATTGATTTAGAGAGTGGTTCAGAGACAAAGGAACATTATCATAATGGATAATAATTACAAAGGAAATGGCTCGAACAACGTTAATGGATTCCAAATTGACAAATATTTTTTGGACACTTGCAATGCATACAATAGTTCACATTCAAAACAGAGTAATGCTCAGAAACAACAATGACAAAACTCCCTACGAGCTATGGAAAGAAAGAGCAACAAATGTGAAGCACTTCAGAATATTTGGAAGCAAATGCTACATCAAAAAATAAGATGGTAGAATGGGAAAGTTTGACTATCGTGTGGACAAATGAGTACTTGTTGGTTACTCAAGTACAAGGAAAGCATACAAGTGTTAAAATTTGAGATTGAACAAAGTTTTGGAAAGCGTCAATGTAACAATTGATGAAATAGGTGGACGAGAATTAAAGGAAGAAGAAAATGAATCAATGGAACAACTTTACGAAGAAGAAGAAGAAGATGAAGAAGAAGTAGAATGGGAAGATGAAGAATATTAGATAGAAGTAGAAGAGCAAGTTGAGCAAGTGCATCTAGATACACTTAGAAAACGAGTACAAAAGAATCATCCATCAGATCTGATTATTGGAAATAAAGATGCAGGAGTTGAGATTAGAAGAAGAATCTGTTCGTCAAAAAAAATGCACCTAGCACTCTCATCTATGATTGAACCAAACAATTTTGAAGAGGCCAACAAGGATGAATTTTGGAATAAGTTTGTGGATGAAGAATTGGATCAAATAGAGAAGAATAACACTTGGGAATTGGTCCCAAGACCAAAGAATAAGAATGTGAATGGCACAAAGTGGGTACTCAGAAATAAATTGAATGAAGATGGACAGGTTACAAGGAACAAAGCTATTTGATATGTAAAGGATACACAGGTTGAAGGAATCGACTTTGAAGAAACATTTTACCCAGTTGTCAGACTGGAAGCAATCTGATTGCTCCTAAGTTATGCATGCTCCAAGAATATTAAAGTGTACAAGATGGATGTGAAATCATACTTTCTAAACAAAGAACTTGAAGAGGAAGTCTACATTGAACAACCATAAGCATTTCAGTTGTTAGAGAACATAGATTATGTGTGTAAATTGAAGAAGGCCTTGTATGGTCTAAAACAGGATTCTAGAGCATGGTACTCTAGACTGGATAAATATCTACAACATGCAAGGTTCATAAAAGGAAGTGTAAACAACAACCTTTACATCAAGGTAACTCAAGATAGTATTTTATTAATTGAAGTTTATGTTGATGATATTATTTTTTGAAGCAATGATGATAGGTTAAGAAAAAAATTTGCAAAGGATATCCAGAATGAATTTGAAATGTCATTACTCTAAGAACTATCCTTATTTCTGGGTTTTCAGATACGTCAAAGAAACCAAGGAATTCTTATTTCTCAAACTAAGTATATCATAGAAATGCTAAAGAGGTTCGGAATGGAAGATTGAAAACGATTTACCACTCCTATGAAAACCAGTTTCAAGTTGAGCAAAGATGATGATTCAAAGTCTACAGACCAGAGGCAATAGAGGTCAATGATTGGTAGCTTACTATATGTGATAACATCCAGACCAGATGTAATGCAAGCAGTTGGACAAGTGGCATGATTTCAAGAAGCACTAAAGGAATCACATGTATTAG
Source organism: Picea engelmannii (assembly GCA_009831015.1). Classification (NCBI taxonomy): domain Eukaryota; kingdom Viridiplantae; phylum Streptophyta; class Pinopsida; order Pinales; family Pinaceae; genus Picea; species Picea engelmannii. The sequence goes on along the minus strand of ML778667.1, from coordinate 163,943 downwards.
CAGTAAAGAGGATTTTCAGATATCTCAAGGGAACATAAGAGTTTGGATTATGGTATCCAAAAGGAAAGGATCTATCACTTATTACCTACATAGATGCATATTGGGCAGGTTGCATTGATGACCAACGAAGCACATTCCAATCAAGTATCACTTTCTATGGGAAAAAGTTGCAAAGAAGAACATCGGACTTGAATATGTGGGAACAAAAGAACAAGTGGTAGACATATTTACAAAATCTCTTCCACGGGAACCCTTTGAGTATCTTCGTCAGAGACTCAGAGTAATTTCTACTGCAAAATGAATTCTTTTGAATGCTTATCTTACATGTCTTAGATTTATATGAGGAAGCATCATAAAGATGATAGTTCAGGTCAAGAGATTAGTTTCAGGAAGACTTTAGTCAGGGGGAGTATCCCCAAGGACACTTCAGTTAGGGGGAAAAACCCCAGATGGAAATATAACTTTTCCATTGATGACAAAGGTGGAAATATTTATCAGGTGCAAAGGTAAATAATTGTAGAAAGAGCATAGAGGCATGGTTCCAGGGGGAGCGATGGTCATAGGGGGAGCATGAGTAATATGACTTCGGTATTTCATCAGAGTGTTTCCATCAATGCCAAAGGGGGAAATTGTTGATTATTTGGGTTGGTTGTCATTGATGTCAACCCTTGAAGAAAGTCTCGTAGTGAATTTCAGTAGCATAAAGGTTTGGGTAATGGAACCAGGTTTGTTTGATGTATAATGGTATGAGTTTTAATATATTTGAAGGTAAGACTATTCTAGATGGATAGTACATGCCATTCCATTTTTGGTGGTATGTATAACGTCACATAACTCCTCACGGTTAGAGAGTTATGACCATGTGAAGTTGGAGAACCCTCATGAGTCATCTAGAAGCCCCAAAAGGTCAAAGTGGTTGCAAAGAAGAAATTATTTAAATAATAAAGTGAAGTGATGAGTGTACTATAATTCAAAGTGGATACAAAATAAATTATTAAAATAATAAATTTAATGGAGAAATTACTAAGTGCACAAGTGTTTAGAAGTGGGTTAGCCCTAAAATAAGGAAAGTGGTTTAAGATATTTTAGAAGATAAATAATAAAGTGAAGTGATGAGTGTACTATAAGTCAAAGTGGATACAAAATAAATTATTTAAAAAATAAATTTAATGGAGAAATTACTAAGTGGACAAGTGGTTAGAAGTGGGTTAACCCTAAAATACGGAAAGTGGGTTAAGATGGTTAAAAGGTAACCCCTTGAGGAAGCTACATGAAAGTATAAATAAGAGGCATGGCTCTCTCATTTTAATTAGACTTGAACATATTGAATATCTACAAGTGACTGAGGTAACCAAAGGATATCTGAGCTGAATTTTAGAGGGAAGTTGAAGTAAAGAAGGCCGGAATTCAAGGGAGGATAAATTCTTTTGATGATACTTTCTAAGGTATGTTATTTACAGGTAATCTCACCATTTTCGCAATAACATTTTTTATGGAATGATTCAGACCGTTAAATTGGGACTCCATTGAGGAAACATATCCAAGTGGCTGTGATAAAAATTTATGCTTGTGGGTCGTTGTATTTTTAGATTTACACTCCATGGAAAATAGGGTTTGTGGCTAGTCCTGAAACTAGTCTAAAAAAGGTGTTTCGGGTAAAAATGTCATAACTTATTCATAACAAATCCAAATTCAGTAAGACTAAATTTATTGGTTAGATTATAAGCTATAGTATTTTGTGTACCATTTTTTGATCCATACAACAAATATTCTAGGCGGGCACACTCTACAATTTAGCTCTCTAGAATACGCCAGAATTCAACAAGGTATGCCATTTTTGCTATAACTCCTTTTCTAAGAGGTTACAAGCAATGAAATCTGGAGGAATTACATTAAATACACTGAAGAACATTGTGTACTATTTTCATATCTTTATTCATTATAGGTATATAGTTATGATTATTTCAAGTTAGAGTTGTTGACTAATCCAAAACTAGTCATGTGAGACTAAAGTAAAATTTGATGAAAATGCTAATATCTTGTTAAGGAAGGTTTGCAGGTATGTGATCATATACACCAGGTCTATTAGAGAGTTACACATCAGATTTGGATGATGAAATTGATGAGGGATTTTGGTTGAGGTACATGTTAGGTACATGGTCGAGACAAGTAGTTAATGAGTTGGAACATACATGTGCTGTATAGTTGATGATGTTGGTACATATTGATGAGTCACATTTTATGCATATTTGATGCATGATTGGTACATATTTGGTGCATGGTTGATGCAATCGTTGATGGTATGGGCTGAGGTACAGGTTGGTGCATGGTTGATGCACTTGTTTATGGTATAGGATGATTACAGGTTGTTTGGTATAGATTGGTGCATTGTTGATGCAATTGCTTATGGTACATGTTGATTACAGGTTAATTGGTACAAGTTTATAGCAGTATATCTTACAACGATAGTGTGATAGTGGTTCCATCATTCTAGTTTTATTTCAGGGCAGTTGGATGGGGCAAGGAAAGGTGGTTGTAGCCACCTTCCGGTTGTAGCCAGAGAACATAGGGAGTTGTAGCCTCCTTCTGGTTGTAGCCAGAGAATTGGGGAGTTGGAGCTTCCCTCAGGTTGTAGCCTAAGAAGCTAGGGGGTTGGATCCTCCTTCCAGTTGCAGCTGGAAAACAAAAGAAGTTGGTTCTTCCAATGAATGTAATTCTTAAAGACATATAAGAAAAAACATTATGTGGTTTTCTCCCACTTGGGTTTCCACATAAAACACTGGTGTATTGTGTATGTGTATGATTTCTCATTTGTCTATTGTTTATTTACTATGCAACTATTGGATGATAATGCTACATTGGTATAACACTTGCATTTTATGGTGAAAAAGGATTAAATTTATCTATTACTGATTCACCCCCCCTCTTAGTAATCCAACAATTTCTTTATTTGAATTTTCCTTCTTGGTATTTCCTTGAATTTTTCTTACTCTTCTATCTCCTTGCTAGCCAAAGCTCTACCTTCTATATCCTTCTACTTTGGTTCAAAACCATGTTCACAATTTCCATCTTTATCATGGAGATTTTTTGTGATTTATCATGAATATGTGTCTCTAATCCCATTATGGTGATGTTCTAATATCATACAAAGGTTCAACTACTAGTACTCAATGAAAAGGGTTATGCCGAGCAAGTATGGGTAATGGGAATCATAGTGTCCCTATAATTAGAACATTATGATGTTTCTAGAGAACATGATTGGTTATGTTTACCTAATCAAATCTATGTATCCACTGTTTATGAGCATATAAGTAGGTTTTTTTCTCTATATTTACATAATCAACATAAGATTACATATCTTAGATATTGAGCAAGATATGGAGAGTACAAAGTCCATAGTAATCATATATGAAAAAAATTACAAGATCGAACTAAGGGGAACACATAAAGCTGATAGTGGTTAGAATCACATGTTATAGATAATTAGGTAAAGTACGTAGATCCATGAATAGGATAAGAGTTAGCTTATAGTGTTTACTGATCTCATCTTACTCATTTCCAGGAATAGTGTAGTATCTCTATTACTCAAATTACAACAAGTGATTAGGTGAATTACTAGTATGAAGATTATGGGAATAAAGTAGAGATCACACATTAGTATCATTTATTAGTGTGCTTGAACCTATACACGCACTCTAATAATTGATATGAGTTTAACCTGGAACATATGGAAATAGATCATGTACTGTAACAGATATGAGTACAATGTTACAATGAAACTCACTAGTAACAAAGCTAGTATAAATTTCATGTATTCCAGGTAGTTGGTCCCTATATTCACAAGGATTATCCATAAGTAATAAGAATACTAATATTGATTATTATGGTAACACTTATATTTTAATGATGTGGTTTGGTCTCTCTAATTAAGGGAACTAGTATCATAGGTTAGTTATGGGAATGATTACACTTCATGATATTTGGTCTCATTTCTATAGGAATTCCAATTTCCAAGAGGAGAATCTTCCAAATTAGGACAATAATTAAAAAATAATATACAATCTATATGAAGGTTTCTTCACTTTTAAAATAAAAAGAACATCCCCTAGGACTTATGATTCCAATTTTTGTTACATTTTCTGTTATAGTCATCTTGTATAAAGTTCATCCTTGGTTTGCACTTTTGCATCAATGTCTTTATGTAATTTTTTTTTATTTTCCTTGATGCCATAAGAATTTTCATGTGTTTAAATTAGTTCATCCATTAATACATATTGATTGCTTGCAACGTTTTTAGGAAGGCATTTAGAGAGGTTTGGATCCAGGAGAAGGACATGACATTTTTGTAGCAAGACATTATAGATAGTTTTGGGTACAGGGTGAGGAAATTTGTTAGGGACCTAACCTCCCTAAATCCTCATGTAGGTAGAATAATATATTTTCCATGTAATAAAGGCAAATATTAATAAGGCCTAGAAATAAGGAAGAATAAGTCAAATGTAAGAATATCTAATAGAAGCTTCCGCTTCTAGAAGATCTTCCTCTATATTTTTCTTATGGTAGATAGATTTAGTATAAATAAGAATCGAGGGTATGAGAAGTTTGGTCTTGGATATTATTGTAATAGAGATCTACTCTACTGGAGGTTTTCCCCTTGAAGAGGCAAGTGAACATTTCTATCATAATAAAGTTTATCTTCCTAGTGATTATTCTGGTGTTATTATGATGTTCTTCTGATACTTTTCTAGATAAATCATTATTATTTTGTCATTGCTTGCTAGATATTTTCTATTCTGCATAATATAATGTATTAGGAATATTGCAAGTGGTATCAGAGTGCTTTCCTTGGAAGAAATTGTGGGGATTTTGTTTTCATGGTAGAGACGTATTCTAGCGTCTTTAAGCTACAAAGATCTGTCATTACGCACATTAACCCATGGTCAGGGAGTAATACACATAGGAAATAGAAGTGTTACTTAAGCGCATGTCTGTTGGCCACCCTTGTAACCCATGTTGGTACCTCTTCAAGTGGTAGCGCATCAGAAAAAATCTATATATAGAATCCCTCCATAGATAAACTGATTAGTCGCCTGACGGCTATAGTGTCGCTAAGAACAACACTCGATAAGTGACTCTCTAGTACTTGGGTAGTCGAATAGTACAGATAAGGGTATGGTCTAGCCTCCTTATTTGTGCCCTTAGATATTGGGCCAATTACTTTTGTTGGACCATGCACGTATATCAGAGAGATATATCACAGGAAAAACCCTTGACTATAGATTCCTTGCAAACCGTAACACTTGGGAACAAAACAAAATCAAGAACAAACAATATCTATTGCAGTACAACTTTTCTGTCTGCATTAGGGTTTCAAAATTACTACATCTTTTTTCCTTCTAATAATTCCAACATTTTGCCTCTGCAATGTTATTCAATTTGGAGTATAACTTGGCAGGAGTTAAAAAAAGAAGAAGTTTGGAACCTTCTAGTACCCTTATTTGAGACCTACCCCATTAGACTCCTTTTCTCATTATGATCATAGTAACACCTATCAATTTTCCACTTTTTTTCCCTTGCGGTCCCGCTCCCTTCCGAATCCCCTTATTTGGGACCTACCCCATTAAATTCCCCTCTTCACCTCGATCATTGTGATACCCTTCACCATAACCTTTTTTTTTCTATGTGGTCCCACCCACCATGTTCATCATGACCAACACTCGTAGCCAAGACTTGGAAGCCCGCTTCAATACCTTCTCATCTCATTTCAAGAATTTTTCCTCTAATTTTGAAGAGACCCAATAGGAAGTGTGGAAACTTAGTTCCCAAATGGGCAACTTAAAACATGACTTTTCTACCCAACTTGAATCTTCGCTGCCAAAATATGCAATAAACTAGATATTCCTATAGAATCATCTGACCAACCTTTGCACCCTGAAGGTGAGACATCCTCACATTCCCATAATTTTCAATCCCCTCCTTTTAAATGGGAACTCTACCTTCCTTGAGTGGATGTGAACAAATTTTATGGCTTGGATCCCACCGATTGGGTCACCCAAATGGAACACTATTTCTCTTTGTATGGCATTACTAATGAGTTTTTCAAATTATGGTATGGTGTTCTCCATCTAGATCATGAACATTGGGAATGGTGGAAATGGTGAAAAAATGATTTCCAAGGGTATGTGGATTGGACACAATTTTTTGCAGATATTTATGAACTGACACCCAACATTTATGTCACTTGACCAAGTTGAAACAATCTGGCACAGTGGAAGACTTTATAGTCACTTTTGAGTGCTTGGATTTCCACACAGAGGGCATGTTTGATGATTTTTTCCGAGAATGCTTTATTAGTGGACTCAAGGAAGAGATTCGTGCCCACGTCCTCATGGCTCGTCCCCAGAGTTGGGTGGAAGCTACTAAAAGAGATAAGGAAGCACACCAATTTGTCTATGCTCAAACCAAAAAAATCTCTTTTATTCCACACCCTAAACCTCTCACTACCACCCCTCCTTCCGCTCCACTGAAGATCCACAAATTGACGAGGGCCGAAATGGATGAACGCCAACTCAAGGGCCTGTGTTATAATTGTGTTGAAAAATATTTCTCTGGGCACAAGTGTAAGAAACAAAATATTTTTATGGAAATATTTGAAGATGTTTTTGAAGAATAGGTTGAGGCTCCTCTTGTGGCCGAGTCCCTTGACCCAACTGATCTATCCCCACCATTGGACCCTCTAGAAGTTGAACTAGTCATTTCCATGAATGTTGTCACTAGCTTCTCTACTCCACAAACCCTCAAGTAATTGGCTACATTAAGCATCAAAAAGTCATCATCCTCATTGGCAGTGGTAGCACCCATAATTTTATTCATCACCACATTTCTCAACAAACTAATTTCTATATTTGTGCGGTCAATAAATTTCAAATCATGATTTCCAATGGAGGTTCCATGAAATGTGGGGGTGTTGCGAAAATGTGAATCTCCAAATTGGCTAGTACAACATGAAATCTCATATGTTTGCTATCGACATGGGTGGTTGTGACATTGTGCTAGGTTCTGAATGGTTGAGGACTCTATGTCCCATACTCATGGATTTTAAGGAATTAACCATGTAATTCACCCAAGAGGGACAATAGTATAATTTCCAAGGAATCAAAGTTGGTTCCCTTGAGATCATCAGTTCCCATCGCATGGAAAAGCTCCTAAAAAAAGGGCATTCGGGCATTATTACTCAACTCCATTCCATTCAAGCCACTGAGATACCATATGTGCATCCCGAGATCCAATCCATCCTCTCCAAACATCAATCTTTTTTTTCTACTCCCCAAGGAATTATCCCTTCCCATGGTGTTCATGATCATTCCATTCCTCTTGTCCCTGGAATCCTTCCTCCCAATGTTCGTCCCTACTTCCATCCCTTTGCACAGAAAAATGAAATTGAGAAAATTGTCCAAGAATTACTCATCGCAGGTGTTATACGTCCTAGTACTAATCTGTATTCTTCTCCTGTGGTCATGGTCCTTAAGAAAGAGGGCTCTTGACGTATGTGTCCTGACTTTCACACCCTCAAAAAACTGACCATCAAAGTTAAGTTTCCCATTCCTGTCATTGATGATCTCTTGGTTGAATTAAGTGGTGCCCAGTATTTTACTAAACTTGATCTTCGTTATAGCTATCACCAGATACGTATGAAAGAGGCTAACATTCATAAGACTTCATTTCAAACACATGAGGGCCACTATGAGTTCTTGTTCATTCCCTTTGGTTTATGTAATTCTCCATCCACCTTCGAAAGCCTCATGAATAATGTATTCCATCATTTTCTCTATCATTTTGTCTTAGTTTTCTTTGATGATATTCTCACCTATAGTAAAAAATGGACCGCCCATATTGCTCATGTGGATAAAGTTCTTCATTTACTCTCTCGGCACAAAGATCCCACTTTCACTAGCAATTTCTGGGAAGAATTGTTTAGGCTCCAGGGAACCCAATTGCAACTTAGAAGAACCTATCATCCTAATACTGATGGCCAAACTAAAGTGGTCAACAAGTGTTTGGAAACATATTTGCGGTGTTTTTCATCTAAAAGGGAAACTCAATTAGCACAATGATTTCCACTAGATTAATGGTGGTACAACACATATTAACATACAACTACTTGCATGACTCATTTTGAATCAGTATATGGAAAAACTCCATCCTTAGTTCTCTAATACATGTCAGGAATCTCTAAGGTTCAGAAGGTTGACCACACTCTTACAGTTCAAGAAGCTATTCTCTGTTCCCTCAAAGAGAATATGGTCATAGCTTAGAATCGCATGAAGCAACAAGATGATCAAGGTCGTTCTGAATGTCGATTTTTTGAAGGGGACCAGGTGTTTCTTCAATTGAAACCTTATAAGAAAACTTCACTCAAGGATGTCAATCATTGTCAGAAGCTTGCACCTAAATTTTATGGTCCATATATAGTTCTAAAACATGTGGGAAAGGTCACCTACTAGTTATATTTACCAAGTCATTCTAATACCCATCATTTTTTTCATGTCCCGTGCTTAAAGAAGGTCATTGGAACTAAGTGTCAAACTCAAACCACTCTTCCCGAGTTGGATGAAGAAGGATCCATCTGGTTTCATCCCCAAGCAGTTTTGGATCAGCGTGAGCGTCATATCCATCACCGCACCATCAAGGAAGTGTTAGTACAATGGAAAGATACAAATCCAACATATGCCACTTGGGAGGCAGCTAACATTCTACAACAATTTCCTCATCTCAAGCCTTGAGGACAAGACTTTTTTTTAAGGTGGAGGGCATGTTAGGGACCTAACCTCCCTAACTCCTCATGTAGGTAGAATAATATATTTTCTATGTAATAAAGGCCAATATTAATAAGGCCTAGAAATAATGAAGAATAAGTCAAATGTAAGAAGACCTAATAGAAACTTTCGCTTCTAGAAGATATTCCTCTAGATTGTTCTTATGGTAGATAGATTTAGTATAAATAAGAATCGAGGGTGTGAGAAGTTTGGTCTTGGAGATTATTGTATTAGAGGTTTTCTCTACTAGAGGTTCCCCCCACCGAAGAGGTAAGTGAACATTGCTATCATAATAAAGTTGCTCTTCCTGGTGATTAATCTAGTGTTATTCTGATGTTCTTCTAATACTTTTCTTGAAAAATCATTATTCTTCTATCATTTCTTGCTAGATATTTTATATTCTGCATAATATATTGTATCAGGAATATTGCAAAATCACATGCAAGAGTTTTCATATTTGTGGTGATTTTTTTTTATATTGAATTCTGAAATTTTATTTTGCAAGTTTGTTGCTATTTGACATTCTGAAAAGTAACCTATAAAAAGGAAACAACAAAGTACAAATATTTTGAGACTCAATGAATGTGACAAATTTGATGAGGGGTTCATACAATTTAGATAACTATATGTTAAGTCCTATTTTCAATGAACTATATATTTACAAATCAAATTCTAATGTTGTCTATTTTCATTATGTATACAGGGAAATGAATGAATATGTAGATGTTTTGTCAAAAGCAAGTTCACAGATGGAATATATGGTCTGTGGAATATGCAAAGATAAAACATGGATAAGTTGTGGACTATTTTCATCCTCCTTTTGGGTGATTATGGACTACTTTTTATTATTTCAACTATGCCTTTCAGTCTTTTGATTATGAGAAAGTTGAAATTGTTATGTAATATTCTATGGAACTCCTGTAATTTTTTAACATTGTAAGAGAGTTGTATGAGTCCCACACTCAATTACTCAAGTTTTACTTATAGATTCATATATTATGGACATGTATCAAATGTTTTTTTCTTAGTTTGTATTCCAAAACCTTGAAATGGAAACACACATGAGC
>ML778667.1:129931-153960 GCA_009831015.1 Picea engelmannii | reverse complement strand
TCTTTTTCTCATATAAAAAGAGGTCTTCGGGTCTCATTTAGGAAGACAAGCAAGAGAATAAGAAAAATCTGCCAAAATCCCTTCCCTTTCTTAGCCCAAGTTTTGCATCCCATTCTGAGTTTTAGCCTCAGCCTTTCCCTCCTACCTTTCTCCATATGCAACCCTTCCTCCTTCCCTTGGTGATAAGTTGGTTACGAGAAGTTGATATGGGATTGATGCACTTGGAGCCACAAAATAGGAGCTCAGACCTGGTTCATGGAGCGGTTGTCGACAAAGGTTGTAATCCTTTTTTTCTTGAAATTTAATAAAAGAATTCGTCCTTGTCCAAAAATCTTATGTTTGTATGATTTTATTGATTTATGCATTTAAATCTATATCTAAACTTTGAAAGTGATTAGTAGAGATTGCATGTGTTGTATATTTTTGTTCCTAATCTTTTGCAGGTCAGCTTTGGGAGGAGATCCACAATCAAGGAGGCTGCCACAAGCAAAAGAAGTCTACGCCAATCGCAAGGACTAACGGTGCACCTATTGACCCTCTTTCCTCTCTCTAGTCACTTTGTTTAGATGGTTTTGGGGTAGATTAAGTTTAGAAAAGTATTTTAAAGGAAGTCATCACTCTGTCTGTACCTAGACCCAGTATAGGGGGATTTTCCCCGCAACATAATTGGCGACTCCAATGGGGAGTGTATCTAGGGTCTTAGTGGGAGATTTTGGTTTGTTTAGGTTTTGTTTTAGTTTCTTTTTGAGTTTTCCAAGTTTACTGAGTCAGTTTAGGGTCTCTGGTCACCTTCCAGGTGCCTACCAACCTTCCCTACCCAGTTATTTGTCCAAACCATTTTAGTTTTTTTGAAAGTTTGCAGAGGTGTACCCGCCATGTCCTCTGTATAGTCCATGCACATACACAGACTGCAAATTATACATACCACATACATGTGCAGGCTTCTTGTTCACAACTCACGTCTCTGTGTTTTGTAAGGTTTAAAAAAAAGAGGATTTTTCCTTTCTTGGCAAGAATCTTTGTGCTTCTCAGGCCTTCTTGAAATCTTCAGGGTATCTATTAATGGTATTTGGTTGGGTTAAAGATTCAATTTATCTTACTCTTTGTAAATAACCCCTGTTGTCTCTTTATTTTCTTTTGTTTTCTTTGAAGGTTTGGGGTGAAATTTTAGCGTTAGATCCTCTTGTGGATTCCAGTGAATCCCTGTGGTTAAGCAGTGGTTTAGGGTCTATGTTTGTCTTGTTTTTTTTTTCTCCTTTCCTTGTTTATTCTTTGATAAATGAAAAAATATCATTTACTTGCATTTTTTCTTTTAAGCATTTCAAACAATAAAAAATTGTTGCATTTATTTATCCATTTTGTTTGGTAGTTGTAGCATAGGTTGTTTTTTTACAAAAGAAAATAGTTTCATTTTCAAAGTTCCTTCTTTGCTATTTCCCTGAAAGTTTAGTAGTTTGCATTTACATTGTAAAAGAAAAAGTGCATTCTAGGAATCTTTTTCCATTATAGGATCTTGGAATACTATTTCGAAAAGTTTGCATTTACAAACATTTAAAATCCATTTCCTTCAATTGAAGAACCTAGTTTGGTTTTGCACAAATGCTCTAAAGTTTTTATTCTCTTTCGTCTCTTGTAAACACCATAAGTTGCATGTCCATACCCTTTTGAGTAAATCAAGCCAATTAAAATCAATGATTAACAGTTAAAATCAATTAGACTTTTGTTTGTAGGGTTCACCAAGTAGTATAGGCTCTAGGGCCTTGAAATAGGTGTGCAAAGGAAACTCTTCAAGGCTGCCTAAACAAACATAAGAGTCTGTGATAGGGAGTGTCGGAGTCCAGTTTTGTAAGAGTTAGCAGGGACCCCCCTCTAACACAGAGGATAAAGATGAGGTCGCATGAGGAAAGTTAGAGGAGATAACCCCTCCAAAGCTGGACCGAGCATAGTGGGGATGGTATATTGAGGGTCATTCTTGGGAATTACACTAATCGCATTTGACGAAAGATCCTCGTGGACCTTGAATCCGTTTGAGATCCTCGGTTTTCTTCCGGAAAATTTTCCTTCGGTACCCTTGAAAGGCTTTGGACTTTGTTATCCTTCTCATTACAATCAACTCGACTGTCGACTATACCTGCTTGGTGAATGACTGCGAGATGGCAACCTAGTTTCACATTTTTAGGAACTTACACAAGTGATTGCAGGGGTATATTGCGGTACTTAGGGAAGATGTCATATCATGCTTTATAGAGTATACCCGGAGGGTGTTTCCATGTTCGAGTTAGACTTTCACCGGTAAGTTTATCTAGTGTCGATTGGCATAACTGTTCTTCCTGCCAATCAGTTGTTTGCTTGATTTTTTGTTAGGAATTGTTTAGTGTGTGCTATGTGTTTCACACTAGCTCAACCTTAAGGTGTTGGTTTATCATTTCACAAGGTGGAAGATCAATAGCTTCTTTTTTCGCATAGGCTTCAGGGCCTGCCATCGGTTACTTTGGACCCACCTCCACCACTGTTGAGGCACATGATAGATCAAGAGGGTTTATTTGAAGCAATCGGGCCACAAGAAACTGTACCTGAGCTGAATCCTAGAGAATACTTTCCTTCATCGGAGGATTCCATCATTTCTCACCTTGAATATGAAAGCTTCAGGCCCACAAACCCTTTGATCACCGAATTATCGACGCCGCTTATTATTCAGATAGTCCCGCCTAAGGTGACTTCACCTGAACATTAGTTTGTTAGATGAGCGATGATGGAAGCAACTAGTGCTACTTCTATTGGGAGTCCTCATACTCCCATCCCGACTGCCGTGGGAGGAGGTATCATGCCGCCTCCCCCACCTTTGCCTATCCGGACTATGACTATCCAGACACCCACTACTTTGGACAGTGGAAACATCCCGCCAATGACTCTGACCACTATTCCTCCTATCCACAATGTGTATAGTGCTCCCTTTTCATATGGGATGCCCGACTTTGATTCTAGTTTGGTCCTAACCTACTCTACTCTATAGTCTGTTGGTCTAGGGGCAGGGAGATATAAGTCTCCCTTGCAAGGATCTATCGCGGGAACCACTACCCCATTCAACCCTATCCATTACAGTGGGGGTCATAGCCCTCCTCCATCCCCTTCGCTTGGAGGAAATTTCCAACAGCTGACCAGGCCTAACACCAAATCTAGTTTATTCAGTGAGGGGATTCAAGGAGCTCATTCCTATATGACTTTGGTAGGATCTATGCCTTTTTCTTTGTTCGGTGCATTTGGAAATAACACTTTCTCATTGTATTCTTTCTCGATAAGGGGAAAACTTGTTTTTGGTCAACCAAACCCTATGTAAGGTTTCATTCCTTCGTAGAGAGCGATGACGTGAGTTGACTCCTAAAAATGTCTTGGATATCCCTGGCAGGGTTCATTTCCATCGCAAGGGATTCTAATTTGGGGAATCCCCTACCACACTCAGTGAAAACCCAAGCGTGGTTCAATACCTATGCTAGGAGGGTCGGTTGGGGGAATCCCCAACCAAGGTCCTTGGAATACTGTGAAGGGAGAAATACCTACACAAGGAATGTCATCCAACTACGGGAATCAATCGATGATGTAGAATCAAATGTAAGCTCCTTTTACTAGATAGGGATATCATGGTTTCTACCAAAACCCTACCCAATAGCCAAAACTTTCCTAGAAACCTAGTGCCATCCAAAATCTAGGCCCCTCTTTTCATTTAAATCCACCAAAATCGAGACTACATTTTTTGGAAACTTTGCATTTTCCAGACTTGTCGAGACTATTGAACGACCTAATATGTCATGATCCACATTGGCCCCCCATTTCGACTAAGTTTCCCTCGAAAATCCCTAAGTTCGAAGGAAATCCTGGCTAAGATCCAGTTGATCATGTTGCCACATTTCGTTTATAGTTCTCATCCAACTCGTTAAAGGATGACTATGTTTAGTTGTGTTTGTTTCAACGCAGTCTTATAGGGGGTGTCGTGAAATGGTATATTGAGCTCGACATCTTGAAGTATGCTTACTTTAATGACTTTTCTATGGTCTTCTTAAACCATTTCCATTTACTGGTAAGATATGATGTCGGCACCGAGTTGCTCGCCAACTTCGAGCAGACAAAATCCATCCATATCTCGGATCACATTTGAGAATGGCGATGATGAAAGAGTTTGATCAAAGTTATGGTCCTTCCCACATTTTTGTTGGAGTGGTTCCTAAAGTCCTTGGTTCCTTGCATATACAAAGACGTGGCGATGTTCGAGGTTTTTTTCCTAAGAAGGGTCTATCATGAGAGTCCAACAATTGGAGTTGATTTACTCTCAATCCGATATATTGTACGAGATCCTACTCGACTCACCACGGTCGAATTTCGAAAAGACCAAACAAAATTTTGGGCCTCACATCGATGGCATAGTAGACTCAACACAGAGCAAGTCCACAGATCAGTTGTCTAAGCAATTAAAAAAATTGTCGATTCAACAGACTGTGGCCAACCAAACTCTCAGTTTGTATGCCCCTGTAACCCAAACATTGGATGTACACAGTGTGCAATCGAGAAATCCCAAGGGTAACAAGCAAACCAAGTGAAAGAGGAAATATAAAAACAAGAAGGGTATAGGGGATAAGAAGGCTATAAATAATGTTGGTGAGGGAAAAAATAGAAAAGAGAAAGGTGAAGTTTCCGTGTAATATTTGAACAGATAATCACTTGACTCACCAATGCCCTCGGCTTGAGGAAGCCCAAAAGTTATTGTCACAACAAGATCCCACCGTGATAACCAACCCTTTTCCACAAGGGAAAAATTTGACTGAATATTTCTCATCCACCAGCATGGCTGGGGGAAATTAGGGAGCCCCCATGCCTAATGCTAACACTGGAGCCGCAAACGTTTATATGATGAAAGTTGAAGCTAATCTACAAATCAAGGCTCATAATTACGGAATGCTAGAATCTGTTGAGAAGGGAAAATAAGCATCCAACCCACTGCCTCCTCTTCAAATTGAGAATACTATGGGAGAAACCATGACTCGCATCCCTAAGGGTGCGTTCAAAAATGATTCTCACAACCTGAATTCAAGGGATGCTTAGAATTACTCTGTCATGGAGGATCTAGTACAAACTCCTTGTGCAATGTATTCTCTGAAATTATTCCAGAGTTGTCCCTCATAGAGGAAAGCATTGTTGTCTACCTTGGGAGTGGTCGAGACCACTAAATCAAGAATGATCATTTTCAACCCTATAGATTATCAACCTCGTCTTCCTCACCATGTTGCTTTTCAAATAGTAGTGATGTATGCCACAAAATCATTGACACATTTTTTTTTACGTATGGTGGTTGATGAGGGGGCCTCGACTTGCATGAGGTCATTGGCATGCTGGAAGGGAATTGGCTAGCCTAAGTTGTCTCTGTCACCCACATCGCTAGCCACTTTTGATGGTTGATATTTTAGACCACATGGAATAATTCCCTCCTTCCCTATTTAGTTGGAGGGAAAATTGTGTGTGTCAAAGTAGAAGTAGTAGATGCGCCTCTCGACTATAATATTTTGTTAGGGAGAAGTTGTACCTACGCTATGAAAATAGTTGTATCCACCATTTTTTAGGACTTATGTTTTCCTCACAAAGGCCGAATCATAACCATTAATCAATTATCCTTCTCTTGTCCTAACCTTTCATCGGGGAATCCACGGTCTCGATGATTGACAAACTACAGCCAGGTATTTTCAACTTAGGTGCCAGAATGTTTCCATATTTAATGGGGACTTTTTATTATCCACCGTCGGCTGATGATGTCAAGTTTATTTCGATTGTTCCCTACCAACCAAAGGCTGCAATATTTCAAGTCACATATTTTAGAACGAGTTACTTTAACGACCCATGTATTCTACCTTCCCCATCGACTTCAATGGAAGGGATAGGGAAACTTGGAATGGAATCTCCCTTATCCTCTACCGAGGTTGCATACAGTACTATCCAAAAAGCCTCGTCCAACCATGATCTGGATCCCCTACAGGAGCTAGATCCTTCCCTTGAGCCTATTTGGACTCAAGAATCTCTCATCACTTAAGAACCATTGGACTTAGTCTTTCCCTCTGACGAGGCGATCTTAGAGGAAATTATTGGGCTAGAAAGACCTTGGGACGATCTTCACCACAGATCTTATTTCTTACCCGAGATGAAGAGAATAAAACCAGGAGAATTCATTATGACCATGAATGGAGATGCCCCTTGTCCTATTAACCCTATGGCCACGCATAGAATCTATGTCGAGGGAAACATGGCGAGTATAGCTAAAACTATTCCTATCAACATATCTAGAACCCTTGATGTTGTGGAAAATGTCTTCATCGGAGCAGATTGTTCTCCCAAAGAGATTCATATCTAAACTAAATTATTTAAATAGTTTCGCGACGTCTTTTCCTAGTATTATGAGGAGATTCCAAGCATTGATCCATGTATCATTGAACATGAAATCACAAATTACCCCTATATTAAGCCTGTTCGACATAAGCTTAGCCCGGTAAATCCTCGGAAGGTAGGAACGATCTAGGATGACGTAGATAAACTCATCAAGGTTGGTTTCATCTATCCTGTGCAATTGATGGAATGGGTGTCGAACCCTGTTCTTGTCAACAAAAATCAAGGTATGATCCACGTGTATATGAAATTTCGTGACATGAACAAAGAATGCCCTAAAGATAATTTTCCAACCCCATTCATTGACCAGATTGTCGATGAATGTGCGGGTTGTGAGGTATTTTATTTTATGGACATTTTTTCTTGGTACAACCAGATTCAGATCAAGACAAAAGACCAACATAAAACGACATGTATTTGTCCTTGGGGTACATTCACTTACAAAAAAATCCTTTTGGCCTTAAGAATGTTAGAGCCACTTTTCAATGGTCCATGTCATTTTCTTTCCACGACCTCAAACACATAGTATAGGTGTATCTTTATGATCTGGAATCACATTCTCATAAGAGATGCGATCACCCCACCCATTCACGACTTATATTTGAGAGGTGTTGCTACTATCAGATTTTCCTAAATCCAAACAAGTGTAGTTTATGTTTGACATCAAGACGCTTGTTAGGTTTTATCATGTCAACTAAAGGGATCATGGTCGATCCTCTGAAGGTTGAGGCAATAGTTCAATTTCCTCCCCCGTGCACGATCCCACAACTTCCAAGTCTACAAGGGAAAGCGAACTTTCTTCGGCATTTTGTTTCCAACTATGCTGAGATTACTAAAGAGTTTATGCGTCTCTTGAAAAAAGGGGTCCCATTTTGTTGGGATGAAGTGGCTCAACTCTCTTTCGAATATGGGATGAAGCAGCTCAACACTCTTTCAAAGCGTTGAAACATGCTCTAACATTTTCTTCTCTGCTCAGTCCTTCATATTATGGCAAGGATTTCTTGTTGTATTTGGTTGCTGCAGAGTCTACTATTGACATGGTCTTGGTCCAAAAGGATGACGCACTCAGACAACATTTCATATAGTATCTTAGCCGAGGCTTGGTAGGACTGAAACTCAAATACACACATGTTGATAAACTTGCTTTGGCAAATTTTTCATGTTGTCCAACGGTTCCATCATTACATGTTACTTCACAAGACCACCATTGTTGTTGTTGTGAATTTGTTTCAGTATGTGTTAACACGACGGGTCATCGACAGGAAAATATGTTGATGGATAGTCATTCTGCAAGAATTTGACTTGGATTTTGTTTGGGAGAAATCTAAAAAGTCCTTGGTCTTTGCTGAACTAATTATTCTTAACGGGGATCTTTTCCTTATTTCTTCTTTGGACCCTTGGTATGGAGATATAATTCTGTATCTTCATACTTTGAAGTGCTCATATTCTTCTTTTTTCAAAGAGCATCGACGAATACACCATCAAGTGAAGAACTATCTTATCCTCGATAATACTTTATATCGTCGAGGAGTGGATTGTATTCTATGTTGATGTCTCAGTCACAAAGAGGAAGAACTTGTGTTAAATGACTGTCACATAGGAGCATGTGGAGGTCACCTATATAGGTTGGCAACAACCCAAAATATTCTTTGCACTAGATACTTTTGGCCCTTGTTTATCAAAGATTGTTTAGAGGTGGTCAAGAAGTGTCACATGTGCCAAATATTCTCTCGGAAGATGCGGACACACCCAACTCCCATGTTCCCAGTTATTGTTGTTGGTCCCTTCAACAAGTGGTGGATTGATTCCACTACATGCCACCCTGTTTCATCTAGGGGACATCTCTATAGCATCATAGCAGTAGACTAATTTACTAAGTGGGTCAAAGCTATGCCGACATTCAACAATGACAGGGAAATGACTGCACTTTTAGTTGTTAACCAAATTGTAGCCAGATTCGATATTCCGAAGGATATTGTCACAGATCATGGCAGTCACTTCCAAAACAAGATGATGTCTGAGTTAACATCAAAACTATGGTTTAATCAAGAACATTCGTCACCTTAATACCCACAGGAGAATGGTCAAGTGGAGGCTATCAATAAGTCTCTCAAGAATACTCTTCAGTGAACGATCAATTCAGCCAAGTCAAATTGGCATTTGATGTTGTACTCGACACTTTGGGCTTATCGAACCTCAGTCAAGACTGCTACCAATTTTTATCATTTCCAACTCGTTTACGGGTTGGAGGTAGTCTTGCCTATATAATTCCAAATTCCTTCTCTTAAGTTGGAAGTGGAATTAATGCCCGACACTACACCACTTGAGGAGCATATTTTATATCTTGAGCAGCTTGATGAGAAGTGTCGAGATGCATCCTTCGCCAACGAGGCTCACAACAATGTTTCAAGAGTCAGTATGATCAGTTTGTTCACCCTGGGATTTTCTTGGAAGGTGATCTTCTCTTGGTCTATGACCAAGATGAAGATCCCTTGGGGGAAGGCAAGTTGAAACCCATGTGGTTTGGACTGTTCATTATGAAGAAGGTTTTAGAAAATGGTGCCTATAAACTAGTTGATTTCAAAGGTAAGGCTCTATCGGAGCCTAGAAATGGGCTCTACCTTAAGAATTATTACGCTTAGATCAATTGCATGAGCATGAATTCTTGTATATATGTATAACTTATACAATATTGTCTTTTTGTTTTATGGACATGTAGTTTATTTTGTTTCTTTTCACTGTGCAAGATTTCAAGTGAATTAGAGGTCTACATTGGGTTCACAGACGGTGCTAGCCGATACACTCAGAGGCTTTCTTCTGCAGATTCGGTGTTTTTTTCACCTTTTGTTCAGTTGATGTCTTCTGGAAGTATTGTTTTAGGAGAAGAAACCAATAATGTTGTTGAATAAAATATTGTAATAGAATTACTACGTGATGCCTTGTCACATGGTATTTCTCACCTTTGGGTTTACCTAGATTTTCAACTGGTCATGCCTCATTTAAATGGGGTATATTGTGTTTACAATCCCACCCTTCACCGACTATCCCTTAGGTTTCATATCTAAGAATGATGTTTTGATTATATTACTTATATTAATGTTCCTAGGAGATATAATCAACTAACTGATACAATGGCTAATCAAGTATTAGATTGGCATGTTGCTCACACATAAAAGTAAAAACATACACATACACATGTAAATACATTTGTACAAAATGTTTATCCATAAGAAAAAAAAAATGTATATATAATAATATGTCCAAAAAAATAATGTCATGAGTACAAAGTGGGCCATAAATCCTCAAATAGAGCCGGTATACATCGCTGGGCTAAAGCCGTCACTACATAGTACAAAAAGTGTCCTTGAAACATGTGTGGTCCAATACTAACTATGGTCTAGGCCTATTGGACCTACTATAATGAAATACAACATTCGCAAGACGAAAAAACAACTGGACCCAAGTCCTGGCCACCCCTACAACATGTGGCTACATAGTCGGGGGAAGGTCCTTTATCTCTGCAATCCACATTGCACGAGTGAGAGCTATCAGGTTCCTCTCTACTCGTCGCAATACTCTCTCAGCTCTCTGGATGGGGGTCCCCCTATATTTGTTGGCCCTCTTTCTCTTGTTGGCCCAAAATATACTCGAGGATGAAGCCTAGTCCTCCTGAAGTAATCCTGTCGCCCTAGTCCCACATCTGTATATAACAGATCATTGAGTTAGTACTTTGACATTACAATAAAAAGGATAATATTTAAAATTTAAAAATTAAATAACATTGAAGTGTTTTTACCTATCTCACCGCGCTCCTCGCTAGGGGGCATGGGAACATCATGATCCCTCATGAAAATGATCCTTTCATAAGGATAATCCTCGACCACCGGAATCAGGCAGGCCCACCAATCGAAAAATTTGCCATGAAAAACCTCTTGGACTCTCCCCACACCCTGTCTAGGCAACAAAGCTACCCACCTACACAATGTCGGAAAGGAGGCAATATGGTCTCATACTATCTCCCTCGAGCTAAGGCTTGGCACTCTCTCGAAAAATAAAGTGCACAATACAGTCTTGAACTCAAATTTCTTGTCCGTTCTTCTTTGGTAGTCATTTAGTTGTTTCTTCATGCATGTGAGCATTGTAGTGCTCCAATAAAAGATAGTGGCATCAACACACTGAACTGCACAATGCATATGTGCACGGGAGGCCTAATGAAGTGTTGCGGATCCCGTGATCTGCCCAATCATGAAGAGTACTATCCGAAGACTGAGGCTAGTGATCTTATGTATCGACACCTAAGATCCTACTTTCTTAGTACCAGCCTTGCAATACATCACAATATATTCCTCTATGTTATAAGGCCCTGGAGGAAAGGTCGCCAAGTTGACCTATTTCCCCCTCTTGGAGAGGCTGGTCAAAAAATAAATGTCCTCTACCATCAAAGTTAATGATTGACCCTCTATCATGAAATCCTTGCACATGGATGCCAGTACTCTATCAAGTGGTTTAGTAATCTAGGTGGTTCCCTCATGAATGGAAACTGTAAAAACTTCCACATACCACACTGTTTAAGCATGGAAATAGCCCCTAGATCCTCCTCTACCAAGACATCTAGTTCTTCATGTTCCATTTCCCGCCAATGAACATACATCATGTTGGAAAAGAATTGGTGAGGTTAGCCCCTTGTTTCAATTTTTTTGAAAGTTAAAAAAGATGCATGTGGGTTGTCCTTAAGACAATCACTTTTATATGTGGGATAAGTGTTACTTTTCTTGCGTACATACACATGTTGGGTGTGGACAACCTGTGTACACGCAGGCCCAACCCTTTTACAATGGTGTGCACCCTCAAACAATAAATGATGATTGAAAATGAAAAGAAAGGTTGTTTGTACTTACCTGGTTCAAGTGTGAGGATTTTTTGTCCACCGTAGCTCCTTGAGTTTGTGTTTTGAGGAAGAGGTTGTTTGACCTTTTTGGTTATTTCAAAATTGCAATGTTTAAAATGATTTTCCACCTCTATTTATAGACTTTTTGGGCCCTTTTTTCCCCAGTTTGGTCCTCTTTTTCCCTTTTCTTGACTCGGTGGCTACTTGAGTTCATTTTTGAGAGATGTTTGGGTCATTCTAATGAACTTTTTCTTTTGGTTTGGTGTTTTCCATGAGATGGGTTACACTCATATCATCCCATGGTAAAAGTTGTTTTTCGACATTTGCATATAGGTTAGGTTTTCACCACCTTGCATTTTTCATATTGTTGACTTTTTCACTTTTCCATATAGGATCGATCCCACCGAAGCGAGAAACATAACCTTCTATGTTTCTTTAGAAGTGTCATAATTAGGTGGTAAAGCCTTCCTCTACATGGATTCCCTAGGTAGATCCTTTGCTACATTTTTTCATCCATGCTGTGAGTTTTCTCCATAGGCTTGGGAGTCCTTTTAGTCCCACCATGAGTATATATCGAAGCCCCATTCTTCTTCATCTTTTCTGGCTCTTACCTGAGGGACTCCATATGAGCATGATTTGTTTTCTTTCAAGGTTGCTTAAACTTTGAAAGAAACATCTAACGAGAGCTTATTTATTCCTTTTAGTATCATTTGGATTACTTAAGAAGAGAAGCCCCCCTAGAGTCTTCTTTAAGCCCTTTTCAGACTCTCTAAAATTGAAAATCTTTCTGAGTGATCTTATTTCCCTTCACACTCGCCAAACTAAAATTTGTAGAAACATTTTTCCGACGGTAGTTTACCCCTTTTTTGGTCTAGACAGTTAATTCACATTTGCTAGGAGAGTATTCTTAGGCGTAAGTTTCACCCTTTTTCGGGCCTAAGGGACTAATTTTTTGAAAAATGGCCATTCTTCCTCATTTTGGTTTATCTATTTTCCGGGCCTTGGATATTATCTATGAAAAAGGAACCGCCCCCCCCTAGAGTCCATAGTTAAGCTCTTTTCAGACTCCCTAAATATGAAAAGATCGTCGAGTGACCTTGTTCCTTTCACACTCGTTAATTGGTCTAGAAATAACATCTATTTGGAATAAGTTTAACCATTTTTCTGACCAATAGATTATTCGAGAAAAAGGTACACCTTGAGAGACATGTCTCGCCAAGAGAGTTCTCCTAAGTTATATTTTATACTTTTTCGGGCTAAGGAGACTAAACTTAGAAAAAGGCTATAAGTCCATATTTAATCTCTTGTCAGACTCCTTAAAATTGAAAAGATAGCCAAGTGATATTGTCTCTATCACACTCATTAAAATGGTTTTGAATAGATGTCCTTTCGGTATAAGTTTAACCCTTTTTCAAACAGACTGGAATAGTTATGAAAAAGGAACACTATGGAGTCTTCTTTTGGTGTTTTTTAGACTCTCTAAACGTGAAAAACCATTGAGATTACCTTCTTTGGGCTCATAAAACTCAACATGGAAGGAGTCTTGTTGTGTCATATCTAATCACGTCACATGTCTCATCCTTGCATCTTTGGCCTAATTCTGACTTCATGTTTCTATTAAATGAACCTTCAAAGCATGCCTTAAATGCAAGCCTTGAAACACTTTTTCTCTTGCGATCTCACATCTTGACCCATGAAGGAATTTTCCCAAGTGTCCTTATCCTGCACATGTCTCCTTGCACTGAGCATCAGTATGTTACATGCACTTGGAACTAGTTTGATTTCCCATGACACTCGTTCCTCCTTTGTAACGTACCATTATTTTATTCTTTTTCAAGCTCGTTAAAAATTTGAAAAAGACAAAAAAATCAAATATTCCAAAAAGAGGGGAAGAGATATACATTCTCTTTTATCGGAAGAAAAATAGTCTCCCTTGGACAAAGCACATCCTTATGTTTTTTCGCCAAGCATTGGGATCTAGTATGACCTTAGGAAGTTGTTCTCGTTACATAGAGTTGTGTCCTCCTCCATTTGGTTACTCTTCCAACCATATGGAGAGTTTGTGGTGCCTCCTGTATCACAAAATTATGTCAATAAAATGCTTCTTGAGTCTCATCATTTTGTCATGATTTTTTCCAAGGGAAATTTTATCCAACCTGATTCAACCATTCTACAGTTTATCTCTTGACTTTCATGAGTCGGTCATCCCGAGAGTCCAGTCACATTTATATTCAAAATAAATGATTTTTTGTGCTTGAGTCTCATCATTTTGTCGTGCTTTTTTCCAAGGGAAGTTTTATCCAACCTGAGTTGTCCATTTTGCAGTTTATCTCTTGACTTTCATGAATCGACCATCTAGAGAGTCCAATCATGTTCAGATTCAAAATCAATGAAGTTACGTGCCTAATGATCGAGATCCTCCAGTATTTCCCCTATGGCATGTTGAAGATCTCAGGTTAATGCATATTACACTCCTATTGTACTCCTACCTGAGTTTTGAAGATCTTGAAGTTGTTTCTTGAGCTATGAAGTCCTCATCTCTAGCCACAGGCGTCAATGCTTCTTGAAGATGCATATTATCTTATACTTGTTTATCTTCAAATGATTTTGAAATGTATATCTGTTGTGTATTTCTCATGACTAAACTTTATATAGACATTTATATGACATGGTTCTACAATATACTTGATTGGCAGCCATGCTTAGTTTATCAAGAGCATGGGTATGCCCACCTCACAGAGATTATTATTGTTTTGCAGATGGCACACTCACGAACACTCGTCTCGGGCTCAC
Organism: Picea engelmannii; assembly: GCA_009831015.1. Classification (NCBI taxonomy): domain Eukaryota; kingdom Viridiplantae; phylum Streptophyta; class Pinopsida; order Pinales; family Pinaceae; genus Picea; species Picea engelmannii. Next base: position 139,856 of record ML778667.1, on the reverse strand, counting down.
TCAACTTCGTGCCTTCCCACTGGTAAAGATATTGTAATGTATTTCAGCCATCAGTTTCTCTTATGAACTCACACATTAGGGGGCATATGTTATAGTCCAAAATTCCTTATCTGTGCATACGAGACATTGGCCCTTCCTTTTGCATACTTTGCCAAAATAATGTTGAGGCTTCCTCTTTAAAAACCATTTTTTGGAGAGTCTACATGCCCTACTAAACTAATAGCCCATGTACATATGTGTGTTGCATGTTAGTTATCCCACGTACATATGTATGCTACATGATAGATGATATAGCAAGATTTGCCTCACCCCAAGCAATCTTGCATAGAGGGCCTTTTTCCATTTCCCTATGCATAATTGAAGTCCCTTTTTGAAAATACCAGAGATAAAAATGTTATTTTTCCACATATAAGTGCCTTGCCTATATTACAACATGCGTATACGCATGTTGCACCACTACAACCTGCGTACATCGGGAAATGTGCCCAAAATTAAAAAATGGTGTTGGGTTTCCATGTCACGTCATGAGATCAATGATCCTTGGCCTTCCATATACTGGAAACATTCTGAATCGGCCCTTCAGTTCCATTTGAAGGATATAAATGGGCCAAATCCGAGCTATGGAAAAGAGGAGAAAGAATTCAACTTTGAGAGAAAAGTTACTCTTGAGAAATTATTCACTTCACATTGAGTCTGCATCCCTTTGTCCTTTAAGTTTGAACACATTGTCCAACCCCCAAGCTCTTCCCTTATTGATTGAGAACTTCATTGTCTCTCTTATATGAGCTTGCCCATCTGGAAGTAACTTAGTTTCTTGGTTTTGAACCGTTCTGACACGGAAGTTTATAAGTCATTCACTTATGCTGATTATATCTTAATAGAAATACTCTTTTCTCGTCCAATTGATATCTCATAAATATTTGAATTGTTATTCCATGGTCATATTTGTTATGAATGTTGATGGATTATGCTATCAAATGTGCTAACCTTATATATTATCACCATATTCTTGCATTGCTTGGTTGTTGAGGACTAGTTGCAGGTATATTGCTTTGGGTCAAGTGCTCAAAATGGAATTCATCGAACATATGGATGAGGTAGGCCTCTTATCTTATCTTGTCAGCGTATTTGTTTATATAGAATACTTGAGATTAGACTTGATTTCTGAATCATTTCCGTATGTTTTGGTTTACCCCTAGCCATAGAGATATTTCCCTTGTAATAGAATTGGCGACCATACTGGGGATAAAATATTCTTTTTTGGGGTTTGGAGTGTTTTATCCTTAGATTTCTCTTGTTCTTATTGAGTTTCTTGTCATATGATTTCTTGATAGCCTTTGTTCACTCTGAGTCTAAGTTTCTTAGCCTTATCCTTAGCCTAGCTGTGTTTTGACACATATATGTGGGTTTTTCCTTGATAGACGTGTACACACACGTGTTGTACTTCTTCAAGTTGTGTACATACACACTTTTCCATTGAATAGTTGCATACATCAACCTTTGTTGCTTGATTTCCGGGTTTGGTGGTTGTTGGGTAGGTTTTGATGATTGCTGAGTCTTCTTCAGTCTCTGTGGTGATTGTTAAGTGTCTTTGGAATGACATGAAACCTGTCTTTGGTTGAATTTTTGGGCAATGCCTTTCTCATCATCTTTTCATTTTTATTGTCCTTGCACATTGGGATGGGTGTTTTGATCCTTGATATCCTACTTGGGTAATCTCTGTCTATACACAGTAGAGTATTTATATCAAGTTGTTGTTCAGTCCTTTTATTTTCATTTTTCTTATATTGAAAATAAAAAATATTAGGCATTTTACATTGATTGGCATTTTGATCTCTTGAGTCTTTGTCATTTATATAAGTGCATGTAAAGAAGATTGCATTTTATTTAGAATTGCAGAATTGAATTGAAAATTGCATTGTTGAAAAGCATATCATTTATTGGAAATTGAAGTTAGGACTTTGCATTGTATTTATATTCATTTATTTTACTTGTTGAGTCATAACATCAGTAGTTTAACGACCACAACCTTTGAGTAAGAAAGACCATTAAAATTAACACTATAATTTAAAATTGATTAGTAACAATTTTATTTCTAGGGTGCACAAACTAGCTTAGGATTTAGTGCCTTGGAATAGGATTTTGTGAGTAAACTTCTCCAAGGATATTAAATCAACATATGTGTCTGACTAAGGGAGTGGATAAATCCATTGTATAATCGGTAATATTAGGAGGCTCCACTTACACCAGAGTTAAGCACAAGTTCGCGTGAGGTTAGTTGAAGGGATATCCCCCTGATACCTTCTTAGCGTCAGATATATTTCCGAGGATCTATTCGTATATGGGTATCTTTCTAGTGCCCTTACCTCTGTGAGAGGTGGTTCTTTCAAGGTCTCTAGCTTTTCTAGCCTGCCCATATAGTGGACCTGACTTATGAATGTTTGCCTATGCATCAGTTATACCATGGTTTCTTAGTTTCTTGACTTACGTACCACATAGGTTACTTGCAAGGGTTATTCTACAGGTACCCTGGGTCAGATAAGGGTCAGAAAAAACACAACCTTTATGGAGGATTACCTCTCCACCAGGATCTGACCGACTGGTTGTTAAGCCCATGAGGGAACTTATAACTAATTTTGTTTCCTCCAATATTTAGTAGTGGAGTCTCAGGCCCCTCTTGGGTGAGGCATATCTACTTGAGAGAGGGAGGTCCCTTTCATCCACTTTATCTTGTTTGTGTGAATATTATTTGTTTGATTATTTTTGGTGTGCTCTTTGATTACTAGTTGGCCTTAGGATTTTTTTTTTTATATCTTGGATTTTAAGTCATAGTGGAGCCAGACTAGCTTCCCCATAGGTCTCGTTGCTTGTTACAGTTACCACCGCATTTTGAGTCTTTTCCTTCTAATAGGCATAGAGTTATTAAATGTGGTACACACACCTCCACTTATCATACTTGTGATACCATAAGGATGAGTACTGAACCGAATCATCAAGATACTGGGATCCCTTCGACTCCCACACCTACTATAGTTAATGGTACCCCTTCGACTCCTGCAACCACAATGGCTGTAGTGCCAGAGGCACCTATTATCATTGTTTCCCGTCCTATAGTGAATACTCAACCTATTTCCATGAAACCGTTTGGGTCTCTTAGTCACTCACAGAGCTATAATGTTCAGTCCATCCTTATGTCCTCTAGTCCCATTTCCTATGGCATGTCGAATTTTACATCACATTTTTCAAACTCCATCCCAACCATTGGCCCTAATGATAATATTGGATTTGTGGGTACAACTCCTCTTTATACTCCATTTTCATTTGGTGGCACTCATGTCCCTCAAATGACTCCTTCCATGGGAGGATTTCCTCCTTTTAATCCCAGGTCTAATCCTGTTGCTTCTGGGTGGAGTAACCAACCTGGCAGATAAGATTCTGATCAAGTTCCGTCCTTTACCCCCACCTCCTTAGTGTCGATTCCGACCAACATGTTTGGAATGAAGAATCCACCTTTATCCTCCAGATTCACACATAGAGGAGGTCAGTTTCAGACCTTGGGAAACCCCCAACCTGGGTTCACTCCGGCTGGGGCCAGTTTTTATAACTCTCATCAGAACATTCCTACTGGAATGATGCCCAACCAACCCCTTGTGAATCATCCTGGAGGAGGGTCTTCCAATCCTAGATAGGGCCATGGTGCTTACCCGAACCCTAGATGGGCTGCAACTCCCCAACCATAATGTTTCTAGGGAGCTTGGGGCCAGATGTTGCAACCCCATCTCCCTTTTCTGGCCACACTTAATCTTCCAGAATTTTCTAAGTTGATGAACGACCCTATGTGCCATGATCCTACATGGCGTCCCATTCCCACCAATATTCCTTGATATATTCCAAAATTTGAAGGAAAGAATGGAGAGGATCATGGTGATCACATTACCACCTTTCACCTATGGTGCTCTTCGAATTCCATTAATGATGATTCCATTCGGTTAATATTGTTTCAACGCACCCTCAGGGGGGTTTCCATGAAATGGTATATCGAGCTACCTAAGGGGGCATACGGGACCTTTAGTCAGATGGGTTTAGTCTTCCTTCACCGCTTCCAATTGTCGGTTCGTTATGATGTTGGCCTAGAAATTCTGTCAACCTTATGCCAGGAAAAAGCCACCCATATCTCAGATCACATCTAGGAGTGGCATAGACTGAAGAGGTTGATCAAGACCTGCATATCCCTAGAATTCCTATTATATTGGTTCCTTAAGTCTCTACAACCCCCTATTTCAAAGGATGTTTCCAAATATGGGGTTACATCTGAGGAAGAAGCGATTTTCAAATCCCATTAGTTAGATATTATATATGCTCGGTATGGGATGTTATACGAGATCCTTATTGATCCATCGAGGTCAAACTATGAACCTAGACAAAATCCCAGGCTCACGTCGATGGCATTGTAGGCTTCTCAAATGTAAAATACATAGACTCGGTGAAAATCCATTTGAAAGAGTTGTCTCTAAACCAATCTACAAGAGGAGAAGCTTCATCTGTGTCTTCCAATCCCATTGATTCGGCAGATGTACATTTTGTGCAATCGTTAACAATCCCAAAATGTAACCAACAACCAGGTGGGAATAAGAAGAAAGGATGTAAAAATAATCATAAGGGTGGGAAGAATAATAAACCCAAGGATAATGGTAATAATGAGAGGATGAATAATAATGCTAGAGAGGGAAAAAAAGAAAGGAGTAAGGTGAAATTTCCCTGTAATCTTTGTACGAACGATCACCTTACTCATTTATGCCCCAAACTTGTGGAAGCTATGAGTATTTTATCTCTATCGCCAACCGTGTTGACGAATCCTTTCCCATACAACCAACACATGGCCTCAAGTTCCTCAAATATTGGAAATGTGGTGAGTGGGAGTCAAAACCCACTGACACAAGATGGTGACTGTTGTAGGAAAATCTCCCTGCGGACAGGTAGATTGCCTCAAAGAGCTTGACCCTAACTCTAAGACAGAAAATGCTTAACGTGGACACTAACTTCCTTTCAAATCTATACAAACTAATACATGAGAAGGAAGGAGAATAGAAGTACCTCTTTATCGACGTTTGTCCCTGCACGCTCCGAGTTGAGCTCCAATCGTTTTCTCCTCGCTGAGTCCTATAGAAAAACAAAGTATGACCACTTCCTACTCTATTGATATTAGCTTGAAAATAGATCTATCTATCAACGATAAGTTCACGTAAGATCAGACACAAAATAGAAATAAATAGGCCAAGCGTGTCATATTAATGAGAATAACAACAACAGTACTTACAATCGTAGATGCGAATGTGACAGCTTCGTCAAGTCCCCTTTGTCTAACCCCTGCTCAAAAGATCCACAACCTGGATCACAACAACTTCACTGATCACTCTCCTTTAGCTGACTGTGTGTTTCCTATGAGATCATAGGTTTCATGCTAGCAATTCTTCCCCCTTTTCACCATCATAGAGCCTACTTATATAGGTTAAGAGAAGCTTAACCTCTTGAGTTATCTTTAGAAGAAGTTGAGGAATTCCCTCCTTGGATTAGGGATCTCCCAATGGAACCAAGAATTCGAATGCAACTTCCTTCCAAACTTGAAATATCCTTCCCTTATTTTGCTCAACGGGCCAACTACTACCTCAGATTAGACAGTGCTCCCTCAAAAGGGGCATCAGGGCGCTATAACACTCGCTAGGAAGCTTGAGGGGGGCACCAGCACTCCAAGGATGGATAGTGCTCCTTCTAAGGGGCATTGGTGCATTATAACGCTCCCTAAGACCTTATAGGGGAGCGCCAGTGCTCCTAAGGCTGATTTAGGGGAGCGCTCACCTTCAAAACCTTTGTTTAAGATCTCTTCTCAGGTGATAAGAGTTCCTTGACTTCAGTTAATCATTTTCCCTCCTCCAAATCAATTGTATGAGATGTCTTAAGTGCCTCCTTAGTGTCGCCATTATGGTTGTATGCTTGAACAACATTTGCGACACTTGTGACCAACTTGCGATACTTGCAAAAGTTGTAAGGAATATGCGACACTTACGACAGTTGAGAGGAACATGCGACACTTGTCCAGTTGAGTAATTTTGACATGTAATAGAATGCCCCCCAAAGTATGAAGTTGGAAGATGCGAACTGATAATTGAAATGCTTTGTAGACATTCAAGCAAGGGTATAGACTCGGAGAACCTAACGGAAGCTGCACACAAACATCCAAAAAATATCCTGACATATTTCAAAACCCAAGGTAGGCATACCTATGCTTGGGTGATCAAGACTTGCAAGATATGGCCGCCATAAAATACATTGCGGATCCATAATTGTATCGATAAGAAGGTATAGCCACCGAAGATACAATGTGGATCTATACTCTGATGACTCGGACTGATCGTAGCCACGAAGAATACACAGTGGATATACGAGATGACAAGACATAGCCATGACCAATACAAAGTGGATCTATGTAACATTGTATGTGTTATTTGTCCGATAGAGACTCCTTCGCACCCTGGGAAAAGCATATATCAAATTGGTCACTCAAACCAGGGTCTTCTTACCAATCCTAATATGGTATGAATCTGACCATGTGAATAGATGTCCTAATGTCGAACATGGCATAAACCACTTGATTACCAGTCAATGGTGTGAACCATTAACAAGTGCGAGGGAGATCACCATTAATGTCAATGATTTCCAAGGTACCTTAGTACATTCCAGTGAATGTGAATAGATGAGATGAGGTCGAACACCCATGGAATCATTCGATCATAGGTCAATGATGTAAACCTACTGTTGAATGTGAGGAGGCTTTCCATTGAGGCATGTAGGTCCCAAAGTACTAACTGGTTTCTAAGCCTGATTCTCGGATAATGTGTTGAAGTCGACAGGAATAGACTTGTCGAGGGAGGGCCTTGATGTATCCCCCATCAACGACATGAAACAGACATAGAGATGTAATTGGTAGATCAAATGGACATGGACTGACACAGGTTTTGAGGCAATATATTTGGGATGGCTGACTCTAGAGGTGGATACTTCCCTTGAAGACTAAGGCACAACAACAGAACATGACATGGACCAAAACTATGCAGTGGATACTGTGACTTGCGTCGGGTGACCCAAAGGAGTGAAAGGAACTCAAAGGATTGGCTCAGTGTAGAGGTTCAGTGAATTATGATGCGTGCAAATGACAAAGTGCCATGTTCAAGGGTGACTCTAAGAATTGCTGGATAATGTTCTCAAGAGACTTCTTGGCTTGCTCCTTTCAATTTTTTCCCCCATCCAGATAGACGAGTACCTCTTTTTGATTTAATGAGCTTGAGGAGGATAACACATGCTCGATATAACTCACCTTCGGTAAGTTCCTCTTCCTTTGTTTAATGAATCGGAAGAAGTAAGGGTTCGATCCCATATGGGCCTGTCGATGTGTGTTTTAACGAGTCCAAAGATAGAAAACTCGAAGGTTTTTTGGGATTATAGAGTTTGGAAAAACACTTAAAAGAGAACTCTCTCAGTTCCTTTTTCGTATAGTAGTCTAACAAGACCGAAAAAGAGATAAACTATCGCTCGAAAGACGCCCTTTCTAACCTTTTAACGAGTGTGAAAGGAAGCAAGGTCACTCGACAATCTTTTCATATTTAGAGAGTCTGAAAAGGGTTTAAAGATGACTCCAGGGGGGTTCCTTTTTCGTGTGTTCGTATATCCGTACAGGTCTGAAAAAGAGATAAAAGTTTACCCGGTTGCGTTCTCATATTTTCGAGCTCAAGAATGAACTAAGACTATGCTCATAAGCGCGACAAGGTAAATAATCCATCAGAACTGCCAGGAAACCTGCGATGCCAAAACTACAAACCAGGGGGTTTAGCGAAGCCATTATATTGTTAGAGAAGCCCATAAACGAATATACCTTACAAAAAATGGAAATTTATAAATAACCATACAATGAAAATTCCATTTACCATTTCATTTTGCATAAGGATTTTGGAGTAGTGGAGATTCTCATTTTGAGGTGGATCTTGTTTTGCTCGTTGCCAGAACTATGGTTGACCGTTTTTCTTGCCGTTCAGACCAGGTAGATATTCATCTCTCCTTCTTTCAATTACATGGTTTAAAATTCATTTTCATAGAATCATTTAATTTAAAATATGAAGCCCTAAGTTGCCCCAAAAAGATCAAAATTGGCCTTTTTGACAAACAATGAAAAAGGGGATTCTTTTTGCAAAAAATGTTCTAGAAGGGGATGGCCAAGATGCCAACGCCTCAATAGCTGATTGGATGGGTCGTTTTTGGCAAAGAACCCATGAAAAAATCCCCACATATGCCCACGCAGCCATAAAGAAATCGTTTTCATTTAAAAATGTTTCATTGTTGTATGATGGATATTAAATGGCTAAGAGAGGGCGTGGTGATTGTAAAAGAGGGTGTTGTCACTTTAAATGACATGGGCATTAGATTTCATGTTTTTAGATTGCTTTTAAAAATTGCCAAAATTCCAAAACGTTGAAATAATGAATATTTTTTATTATTTTGTTTTGTAGGTGATTTCAGCGACCATGATCGAGTGGAAAGAATGAGAACATGAGATGGATGACTTAGCTACCTTGCAGAGTCCTTGTACACGGGCCACATTGTGAGTTTGTGGCTTACTAAAATTCTTCAAATTGCAAAAAATGAAGAAGGAGATATTGTTGCTTGAGCACATGATCGGCCTATGGGATGTTGCGGAGCAAGGATTCCGGATTGGCACACAACTTTTAACCATTGAGTTAGAAGACGTGTATTTTTTGACTGCCCTCTCGAAAAGAGGGGTTCCCATATCTTTTTCTAGGCAGAGGACACTACCTGAACAAGTGGATGTGTATCTGGCACGCCACTGTATCCCAGGAGAAAGGCTGGTAGGGGGTAGAATCCCTATCAAGGATATTCGAGAGCTACCCCTCCGGTCCATACTGTTTGCCATCACAAGCATGGCAGGTAGTACTAGTGCGCATATGGAATCAAGATCGCAGGTGGCTTATGGTGTTCAGTGTTTGGAACCAAAACTGTTGAACTGGAGTGTAGGGTTCCTTCGAAATGTGAAGGAACAGGTTTCACGGTGCAGGATGGGACAGAAACAGTTTGGTTATGGATCTTTTTTGGTCTCATTTTTTCTAGAGCACATCCCTCAGATGCAGCCTCAAATAGCACTAGCAGTGCAACTAGTGGATGAACCAAGGATGGAGAGGTGGACTAGTCTGTCTCCAAAGCTAGTAGCGGAGTCAGAGTTCCGTTTCACTGGAGATTTCTTTTCCTGGATGAGACAACAATATCTCTGGATAGAGGACTTCCCGTATGATGAGGTGGATTTCCGCGGGAGCATGGATTTGATTTTACCCACGGGGGAAGACTGGGATGTGTCAGGTAAAAGACTGAGCCATACCTTGTCTAGTTTTTGTTTTTTAAGTTTTTAATATATATATATATATATATTTGGGGTATGTAGAAGAGTTTTTAACAAATGTATTGTTTTCAACATGAAGACAAGGGAGCAGTGCACCCGGATGATACACCGGTACTAGGACGTCGTGGGGGCATTCCGGTCGTAGCAGATCCGACAGTACCAATGATAGGTCTCCGGGAGGTTGAGAGAAACCTCCAAGGCCTCACGATGGGAATTCCTCCTTTACAGAGGGGAGAAGTGCCTTTACATCTGAAGAGGCACACTGTGGGAGTACCAGATAATATCAATTCTCTACTGAGGCGCGTAGTGCGCGCGGTGATGTGTTACTCGCAGCACAATGTAGTGCGGGGAGATTAGGGTCTCTCTGGTGATCATATTTTTGTATGCCTTGTCAGGCAATGTTGTAGGGGTTTAAAGACCCAACATTTTTCTCTTATACATAGTTTTTTGATGTAATCCAAACAT
>ML778667.1:108045-129895 GCA_009831015.1 Picea engelmannii | reverse complement strand
TATACAATATTGAGTTTTTACAGTGCCAATGATTTGTACATGATGATGTCTGTGATGTATTTTAATTTACATGTAATGTACAATTTTTCTTTCCTTAAATCTTATATGTGGGCGAGATACCGATCCATGATGTAATTAGCTAATGAATCCGAAACACTATTGAGTTCTCTTGGAATGTGTCTGTATTCAATGTAATCGAGCATTCGTTCAAGACGACGAACTTGTAGGTGGAGACATAGTAGGACAGGACTATGGATAACGTAGATACGGTTGAGTTGGTAGACCACGAGTTGGGAGTCTAAGTAAACAATGATACGAGAGATACCTTGGGAGGAGGCTTGGGTCAACAGTCTGATGACAACATGATATTCTGCCATGTTGTTGATTGCTGGTCCTAAGCAGATACCTCCTGAAATCACCACCTCGTCGAATTGGTAAATAACCCATGCTGCCGAAGCAATGTTCCGGGTATGTCGACTAGCGCCATCCGTGAACCCAAAAAAGATAGGAAAGGAAGACGTCATCTATGCATGAAAACACAAGCACAGTCATGAGTGGCAACGGTAAAGACTCAAGCGCGCGAAAGAAATAGAGACACCAAACTAAAATACAATAATGTACAAAGTACAGATGCTAGGTGATATAGGCATAGTACTTTTTAAGGTAAATCCCGTTTCAGGGCTCTCCCATGGAAATCCCATCATGATCGACTAATTCGTAGGCACCTCTGTGTAGAACACGCTTCACGATGTAAGGACCGTGCCACAGACGTTCTAACTTTCCTATCCCCAATTTATCATGAGCTTGGCCATAGACGAGAACTAAGTCTCCTTTTGCAAAAGTTTGAGGGTGGACGGATTTGTTGTATTGACTCTTAATTCATTTTTGATGTGCCTCATTGACGAGAGAAGCATCACGACGTGTTTCATCTAGCTTGGATAGATACAAGAATCGTTCTTTTTCGGCAGAAGTATGGGGTAGGAGTTCTACTTTCAATTTGAGTGATGGAATCTCACACTTGATTGGTAGAACGAATTCAATGCCATACACCAACTGGAAAGGAGTAAATCCAGTTGAAGTTTTTACAGAAGTGCGATAAGCCCAGAGAGCGGAGAAAAGTTGTAAATGCCACGATGTCTTGTTTTCCCCTACCATGCATTGGATCGTGGTTTTTAGGAATTTGTTGATGGCCTCGACTTGTCCATTGGCCTGAGGGTAGTAAGGGAATGAGTTTTCATGGAGAAAAAACAATTTGACATGTAATTTGCTCATCATCTGGTTCTTGAAGTGTGCACCATGATCAGTGACAATGGCACGTGGTACACCAAAATGAGTTATGATATGGTTGAAAAGAAACAGAGCTGCAGTACGACCATCGTTTAGGAAGGTAGGCATAGCCTCAGCCCATTTGGTGAAGTAGTTGACATCGATGATTATATAACCGTGCCCCTCGGCTGAGGTAGGCTTACACTACATGAAATCGATACCCCACTTAGCAAAGGGGCCGATGGCAATAATGGGGTGCAACATAGTAGGGTGGGTGTGTGCCTTCTTGTTAAATACTTGGCAGGGTGGGCAGTTTTTGACGAACTCGATGCAATCTTTGAAAATCGAGGGCCAAAAGTAGCCGACACATAGGATTTTTTGCGCTATGGCCATCCTGGAAAGGTGATTGCCACAGGCACCAAGGTGATAATAGTTCAAAACATGTTCAGCCTCCTTGTGAATCAGAAATCGTTGAAGGATGGTGTCAATACCATGGAGATACAAGGTGTCGCCGATGATGAGATAACGACGAGAGTGGTGACAAATGTGTCGACGCTCTTCGCGAGAAATGTTGGGCTGAAAACGTTGGTTTTGAAGGTAGAGGAGAATGTCTCCGTACCAAGGATCGAAGGTGCTGATGAGGAAGAGAGATTCATTGGGGAGAGAATCTCTAGGTTCAATGTCTTCATCGACACGCAGGAGAGCATAGATAAGCTCTGCAAACACCAGGGATTTTTTGGCTTTGGCCTTCGTAAACTCAAGATCGAATTCCTGAAGAATAACGATCCATTTAGAATATTTGCCCCCAAGTAATTGACGTGTCAAGACGTGGTACATGGGGTTGGAGTCTGTGAGCACCGTGGTGGTGCGTAGTAAAATGTAATGGCAGAATCTCTGGACAGCAATGACGGATGCCAGAGCCAGTTTCTCGACATGTGAATATCGGATTTTGGGTCCAGATAGACTCTTCCTCAGGTAATAAATCACATGTTCTTCGTCGTTGAGGTCCTCCTGAACTAACACCATCGCGATAGTGGAAGTGGAGGCGGCCAAGTTAAGGATATAGTCCTTTGTATACTCCAGAGGGTGTAACAAGGGAGCATGGGTCAAGGCATGCTTGAGAGCATCGAATGATCATTGGGCAGTGTCATCCCAGATGAAAGGGGTGTTTTTCTGTAGTAACCGCATGAATCCTTTAGTTATCTCGGCGTAGTTGCAGATAAAACAACGAAGGAGGTTTTCTTTTCCTTGCAAACTTTGGAGCTCGGTTAAATTGGTAGGTGGGGGTAAGGCTAGAATGGCCTTAATATTTATGGGATCCACCCTGATCCCATCCTTGGAGACAATGAAACCGAGGAGTCAACCGGATTCGATAGCGAAAATGCACTTGTGTGGGTTCAAGTGAATACGGTAGAACCGACATCGAAGAAAAATCGCCCGTAAGTGATCAAAGTGATCGAATCGATTGGATGAGTGGGCAGTTAAATCGTCGAGGTAAGGATCTGCGATATGATTGATATCGTGGAAAGCATATGACATGGCCTGCTGGAAAGTAGCACCAGCATTTTTAAGGCCAAATGGTAACTTTCGATGGGCGAAAGTCCCCCATGGGAAGATAAAGGTTGTCTTATGTTGATCAGCAGGTAAGATTTCAATCTGGTTATACCCAGAAAAGCCATCCATGAAAGAGAAGATTATGCTCCCTGTGCAATTATCGATGATTTGTTCGATGAAGGGAGTAGGGTAGTTGTCCTTGGGACAAGATTTGTTGAGATATCAATAGTCAACACAAACACGGATGGTCCCTTGTTTTTTGGCAACCGGAACAAGGTTGGAGACCCATTCTGTCAAAGGGACAGGATAGATAAAGCCATATTTTAGAAGTTTTTCAACTTCTACCTTCATAGCTGTGATTTTCTTGGGATGAACCGGGAAAAGATTTTGTCGAATAGGTTTCACATCAGGGTAAGTTTTGATTTCGTGTACGACGATTGAAGGGTTGATCCCTGACATCTCCTCGTAGCTCCATGCGAAGACATCACGGAATTCCTTAAACAAAGCGGTGTAAGAGGCCACTTCCTTGGGTGTGCAATTAGTACCAAGGTTAATGTTTTCCACGACACCTTCTTTGATCGAAATGTCAATAATGATCGTAGTAGAGATGTTACCCATGTTCGCCTTAGAGAGAGTATCTTGTGTGAGGATAGGAGATTGCAGAGAATTAGTAACATTGGGAGGGAAGATAGAGCGTATGTCTTGGGGAATTTCTTCCAAAGGCGGAAGAAAAGAGGATCAATGATGGTTATCATCCCAAGGCAGATCGTCAATGCTAAGCATTTCCATAATAGATTCATCAGAAGGAAAATTTTTGGAAATGTAATCAATGACAGACGACAGGGAATCCAACCACGAGGGCACTGAGTAGGCATCGGGTGCCAATGAATGTGAATTGTTGGAAGAGGGAGAGGCAGATTGAATAGCTACGTATGTGGCCTCGGCTGGGCTAAGTGGCATAGTGTCACTGAGCACATCGAATTCCAGAGGACTAGGTACAATCCAAGGATCAGATGATTCCAAGGATTGATAAGGCATAGTCGAGATCATATTGACAACGGCAATATGATGTGCGGTAGGTGGAAGTGGTGTAGGGAAAGTACCCATAAGGCTAGAATCTTTCAATAAGCCAACACCAACGCTTTCATACATAACTGGGTGGTCTCCCAAGAAAGGAATGTTGTTGATGGTAGGGATGTGAGCGTCGGGTGTACAAAAATCAAGCTAATCGACTGTGACAATTTTGCCTTGATGGGGGAATTGTACACATCGAAACACCGACGAGGTGACAAAATTCATAGCATAGAACCAACTTCTTCCAACTAGTAGGTTGTAATCAAGGAGAGCATCGACCACCTCGACATCAACGGTAACAGTTTTTCCGCCCAACTGAACGGCTAAGGATTGTAACAATCCGTGTGGATGAAAACCTCACCCATCGAAAGTGCATAACATCATGGGGTATTTGTTAAGGGAAAGTGATTTTAAACCTTTCCAATAGGCTAGAGACATGGCACACGTAGAGGTTCCCTCATCCAAGATAGTTCTGTGGATTTGTTGATTATGAACAACAACATCGATTTGAAAAGATAGCTGGTGGGAGAGTCACGGTTGATGATCATCCAGATTAAATGTGAGGTTATTTGATGACTCAGGATCAAAAGCACTGATAGCAGCAAAGAGCATTCTACGTTGGCTGGGACAGTGTTGTAGAATTTCCAAGGTGGACATAGAACATGGGGCTTGGGCCAAATCTTCTACAATGTTGTAATTTTGGGCAGCCCGTGAATTAGGATTGAAGGTAGATTTATGGATGGTGCTCTTAGGAGGGCGTAAGATGGAGTCAAAAGAAGGTTTCTCAATCTGAAGTGGCATGGATGGAGGGATGGCAGATGGAGGACTAACAGAAGATGGTAACGGGTCTGGTATGGGCCCATTAGTAGTCTTCGGCTTATCAGGTTTAACTGGCGTGTCATATATCATAGAGCGAGTGGTCAAATTAACCCCGTTAAACATGTAAATGTGGGCACTTGTCGAGGCCTCATCGTGGGATTGGTTGGAACTTCCCCCTGTAGTGGGGGTTTGAGTAACCAAAGATTGTTGCTGTGGAAAAGGCTGAGTAAGCACAGTGGGTTGTGAATTTCCCTTGAAAATCTTGGCCACTTCATCGCAATGTGGGTAGTCTCGAGTGTAGTGATCGTCACCACAAATGAGACATGGGAATTTCGGTTTTGGTTGTGGTTGTTTTACGGCAGCAGGGGTTTGCAGTTGATTTTTTGGTTGTTCGTTGTTATTGTTATTCTTTGGTTTATTTCTCTCTTTCTTCTTGCCCCCAAGTTGTTGTGAAGGGGTTGATTGGACCGCATTCACCTCAGAGACCTGAGTTTGAGGTGGGGTAGAAGAGGGTGTGTTCTGGCTGGGAGCAGCCGTCGAAGTGGGCCGCTGAGTTGTTCCAGTTGACTGGGAAGTAAATTGGGTTTTGACGGAGCCAATAACTCCATCCGCATGTGAAGCAGACGATGGTTTGGATGGATATTTAGTGGAATGGGTAGCATTCGGTATCAACTCATACAGAGTACCGGATTGTGAATATACTAAGCCTAAGTATTGATCTCGAGTGATAGCTTCTTCCTCGGTGACTACACCACCCATGGAAACATCACGAGCGATCTGGGGTAATAATGATTTAGTGAACTATTCCGCTAACAATTGGTTAGGAATGACCACTTTGATTAGCCTTCGCCGTCGTCCCCATTCATGAATATGGTCGGAGATATGTACGGAAGTTGTCTGACGAAGGGAGGTTAATAGTTCAGTACCCGTCTCGTATCGAATGGGTAGTTGGAAGTGTGTGAGAAAGAACACGGTGAGGGAGTTGAAATCGTGAAAAGATGCGTGTGGTAGTTCAATATACCATTTCGCCGCAGAACCCATAAGTGTTTATTGGAAAAGATGCAAACATATAGAATCGTCCATGAGGGAGTTGGATGAACACCACAAATGGAAAGTCATCACGTGGTTGTTTGGATCTTCTCCAGACTTTCCGTCAAATTTTGGGATATCAGAAGGAAGTTTAGCTGGAATAGTTGGCCAAACCGGAGAATGATAAATAGGATCATTCATTAACCAAGACAAGTTTGGAAGGTCCAGGGTGGCTAGAAAAGGTAGTTGTTGGTTAACCTATGGGTAATGCTGGTGTGGCATGGGGACACCAATGGGGCCAATCACTGGGTTATGTGGATAATTGTAACTAGTGGGCCCTCTTGTATGAGGTTGGTGTTGACCAGGGTACACAGGATTTGAGGTGTTTTGAGAAGCATGTGTGAGGGGAGGATAACCAGATGGGTTTTGAGGGTTATAGGCTAGGTTTGGCATTTTTCCATAAGGAGGTTGTTGCAGATTTTGAGAATTGTGTCCTGCCGAGAACTGTGGGTTTCTTGGAAAAGGGACGTTCCATGGATTAGGTGTGGCAGACACATTTTGTCCATACAGTTGATGGTAGACTCCGGATTGAGGTTTCCCCCCAGCATGAGGGTGACCCCCAAATAGAATTTTTCCTCCGATGGGAAGATGCCCCCTAGCTTGAGGTAGAGTTTCCAGAATTTGAGAACCAGACATAAATGACTGACCGATGTTGCCGAGTGGATTAGGACCACCAAGACCGGTCCCTCCGGGTTGTTGGATAGGTATGGAATTTCCAAGCATAACTTTGGTAGTAGTGGCTTGGGTAGTAGTGGCAGTGGGAGTATTCAGTGCCCTATACCCAAAAGGGAGAGTAGGTCTTGGTGTTACAGGTGTGCCAATTGCAACTTGGTTGACCACCGCATTACCAGTGGGAATAGTCGGGATGTGAGGGACTATTGTAGAATGGGTCGTCTGGAGGGGAAGAGTAGACCTTGGGCCAATGGATGATGTGTTCGGACCAATGGGTGGTGTGGGCGTAAAAATGGTGGTACCGGTAAAATGGTTTAGGGGTACGGTGTAGGAAATAGGTGCGTCAACACCCATCCCTGTTCCATAAAGATCTTGCACCATGCGCGGTGGACTTCAAACAATGTCTGTGGTCCAAAAAGGGTCATTGGCTAAAGGGTTTTGATGAGACCCAGTCGGAATGTCAAAAGGATTGACGACGAAAAATTCACCAGCAGAATTCAGTTGGAGGACACGTTGTTCATATCCCTCCAGAATGCGGAAAGCTTTCAGAGACTCTAAAACAATTCGAAAATTCTCTAAAGGAGTGGGAACTTCTTCCTGGGAAGTTGTAGTGTCTTGAACCTTGCTCTGTTGAGGAGATTCCTCCGTAGAATGAGGTGGTAAAGGGGTGTTTCCTTCCATATTTTCTGGAGGAAGTCCCTGTAGCCTCCACGAACGGCGTGGAGGGTCGATGTTGGCGAAAAAGAGTCGGCGAAAAAGATCTATGGCCAACTACCAAAAAGAAACAACATACTCTAATAGAATCTAAGAATCACAACCAAGCAAACAATACCTTCTCTCGATGACTGTACTAGTTGGTGATGAAATCCAACGTTGCGTGATCAAGTCAAGAAGGGGTGGGGGTAGGGTGGAACAGTTACAATGGGGACCTGCTTAACGGACTTACACCTTGGTGCAAGCTTCCATGTAGTAATTGTGGATTTACCCTCCAAGGATCCCGAGTGAGTTTGCCCAATGTGTACTCCAGGTACAGTGAGACTTCGCTTCACTGTCACCTTGTGTAAGACCCTAAAGATTATGGCCACTAAGCTTACCATTTCCCAGTTAGCCCCTGGGCGGGAACAATCGACAGTTTGATCTGAACGTATGGGTAGGGTATCGAGCCCAAAATCAACTAAAAGGATTCCATGTAGTAATTGTGGATTTACCTTTAAGCGATCCCCATAATATGATCTGACCACCACAATCAGTTAAACCACAGAGGGATAATCTTCGTAACTCACCTGAATTCAACCTCGTGCATAACCCCTGTGTGAGAGGGGGATCCCAGGCAGACTTATACGATAATTGGGTTTGACTCTCCCTAACTCAGGATGCTAATGTTTGTTTTGGAAACTTTGGAGAGTTATGCTTACAGCCTAATCCAAAGTACTAAGCCTAGTCTACTGTTGGTGGAGGATCCTAGAAAAGAAAAAGTTCTAGATAATTTTTAATTAGCGTTCATTTTATAGCTGTTCTTTACTCAAAAGGGGTGCATGGAAGTGAAACGAATGGAATTATGACTCAGTCCCAAAAATGCAGCAAAGATGATAAGCAGTCATTTCTTTTCGATGAAATTCTATCTAAGGGAGAGAGAGAGTTCTTTCCACTAAAAAACACTAATAAGGAATGTCCTCAAACAAATTTTCTTCAATCAAATCCTGATGTTATGCTAAAACTTTTGAGATGCCTTTTAACATGCACAATCAATCATGAAGATGCTTTTTATTGTTTTCATATGAATAATGATTAATTCAAAACACTGCTCGTCTTGCTAATCATCTTCTTGGATGAATGAAAATTAGACCAACACAAGCAAGAATCATACAAACAATACACCCTCTCATTATGATCAAAACAAGAAGCAAAAGAAAAGAAACAATCAAAGAGAAATCAAACTTTACACCAAAAGAAACGTCGAAGAACAATGATCTTAACTAGAACCAAATGAAAAGATATGTAGGCCTTTGATGACCTTCACCAACATTTTTTGTTCAGTCAAAAAGAGAGAAAGACAATGCACGGGTTTCAAACTCCAAATGACAGAAAAACTCAACAACAATAGTGAAAAAGACTACAAAATACAAACAATAAGATGTTTGTTCTTCAGAAAAGACAGATGTCAAAGATGGAAAGGAAGAAGGACTGATTCACAAGGTGACCCAACAAGAGAAACACAAAGGTAAAACCCTGAAAAAACAATTCTGGAAGGTTTATTGGCCAAAGGAGGGTTGGCGCTCTGTTGTCAAGGACAAGGAGCGTTATAGCGCTCTGTGTAAGGCAATCAGGGAGTGCTGGCACTCTGTTAACATAGGGACAGGGGTGCCAGGTTCAAAAATCTCCTAGAAGTCTTAAAAATCCAAAAATTGCAGTTTAGTTTCGACAATTAGGCTGAGTGTGATGGGGTAGAGAGTCAATTAGCTCATGAAACCAATCAAAAGAGGAGTGAACCAGGTCTGAAACATTCAAGGGGTAAAAAAGGGTCAATGAGGAGAAATCAAAACAAGAAGTTTTGATTCGAGGCTTCTCCCCAGTGGAGTCGCCAGTTTCTGTTGTAGGAAAATCTCCCTGCGGACGGGTAGATTGCCTCAAAGAGCTTGACCCTAACTCTAAGACAGAAAATGATTAACGTGGACACTGACTTCCTTTCAAATATATACAAACTAATACATGAGAAGGAAGGAGAATAGAAGTACCTCTTTATCGACGTTTGTCCCTGCACGCTCCGAGTTGAGCTCCAATCTTTTGCTCCTCGCTGAGTCCTGTAGACAAACAAATTACGACCACTTCCTACTCTATTGATATTAGCTTGAAAACAGATCTATCTATCAACGATAAGTTCATGTAAGATTAGACACAAACTAGAAAGAAACAGGCCAAGCGTGTCATATTAATGAGAATAATGACAGTAGTACTTACAATCGTAGATGCGAATGCGACGGCTTCATCAAGTCCCCTTTGTCTAACCCCTGCTTGAAAGATCCACAACCTGGATGACAACAGCTTCACTGATAACTCTCCTTTGGTTGACTGTGTGTTTCCTATGAGATCATAGGTTTCATGCTAGCAATTCTTCCCCCTTTTCACCATCATAGAGCCTGCTTATATAGGTTAAGAGAAGCTTAACCTCTTGAGTTATCTTTAGAACAAGTTGAGGAATTCCCTCCTTGGATCAGGGATCTCCTGATGGAACCAAGAATTTGAATGCAACTGCCTTCCAAACCTAAAAGATCCTTCCCTTATTCTCCTTAATGGGTCAACTACTGCCTCAGATTAGACAGTGCTCCCTCAAAAGGGGCATCAGGGTGCTATAACGCTCCCTAGGAAGTTTATGGGGGGCACCAGTGCTCCAAGGATGGATAGAGCTCCTTCTGAGGGGAAGTGGTGCATTATAATGCTCCCTAAGACCTTATAGGGGAGCGCCAACACTCCTAAGGCTGATGTAGGGGAGAAATCACCTTCAAAACCTCTATTTAAGAGATTTTCTCAGGTGATAAGAGTTCCTTGACTTCAGTTAATCATTTTCCCTCCTCCAAATCAAGTGTATGAGATGTCTTAAGTGCCTCCTTAGTGTCATCATTATGGCTGTATGCTTGAACAACATTTGCAACACTTGTGACCAACTTGCGATACTTGCGAAAGTTGTAAGGAATATGTTACACTTACGAAAGTTGAGAGGAACATGCGAAACTTGTCCAGTTGAGTAATTTTGACGTGTAACAGTGACATTTTGTGCATCAATATGGTCAATTCTCAGGTTAATGTAGCTACCCAATCTCGCGATTACAATTCTCCACAAACTGTACCTGGTCTAGAGTCTCCTCCTCCTCTGGAGATGCCCTTGCATATTGAAAAATGAGAGCCAACACCTCGTATTCCAAAAGGATTACTCAAGCTCTCTACCCACAATCCTAATGCTAGAGTCCCCCATAATTACTCTATTGTTGATGACCTAGATCAAACCCCTTGTGCGATGTCGGCCCTAGAGGTACTCCAGATGTGTCCTTCATAGAGGAATGCCTTGCTATCTGTGTTAGGAGCACTAGATCCTAGTGGCTTGAAAGTTATCAAGTTTGACATCATAGATGTGAAGCCTTGCTTTCCTTACCATGTGGAATTCCAAATCCACGCGGGTTACTCAAAGTATACCATCAAGCGTACTATTGTTGATGAAGGCACTGCAACATGTGTGATTTCCCTGATCTGTTGGAAAATCCTCAACTCTCTGACTCTCTCTCAATCTCCAAACATGTTGACTTCTTTTGATGGTTGTTCCTTCCGCCCTCATGGTATTTTTATTTCCTTTCTAGTCCATTTAGGTGGGAAGACGGTAGAGGTGGATGTCGAGGTGGTTGATGCCCCCCTCGATTATAACTTGTTACTAGGACACAATTGGAATTACACTATGACTGCCATCGTATCATCTGTGTTTCGTACTCTTTGTTTTCCTTATGATGGGAAGATCGTGACAATAGATCAATTATCCTTTGCGTATGCTATCCCCGGTGCATCCATTGGACCGTCGATCCCCATGGTCAACAATTATCAATCGACAACTGAGAATATCAGTGTCAGAATGTATTCATCCCTTATGGGTACCTTCTAATTCATGGCACCGGTTCACCATATTTATGCCATGTCCAAGGCTCATTTCATTAGAGAGGTCCATTCCTTTCTGTACTTCCTATTTTCACAATCCTTGGACCCAACCTTCCTTGACTATGTACTGTGAAGGTAAGTTGCATGCCAGAATGGCCATGTCACTATAGGCAAAAAATATAGCCTATCAAGTTGTTCTTAACTCTTCCTCTGATCTCGATCCTATTACCTTGTAGACGGATGAGGAGGATCCTATTCTTGAGCCCGTGTGGGCCACTTTGTTTTCTTGTTCACATGACTTCCTCGATGATAATTTTCCCTCAGATGATTCTATCATTGAGGCCATGAGTGGTTCTCACAAACCTTTGGATGGCATGTATCATTGCTCTTATTTTCTCCCAGATCTTGCTAGAATCAAACAAGATGACTTTAGATATACTTTGAGTGAGATAGTCGGTCACATCGTAGTTCCTCTTAATACGCATGACATTTATGCCGAAGGAAATATGGCGAGTATCTCCCCTACCCTCATGATTGATATCTCTCGTACCCCTGGAAAGATTGAAAATATGCACATCAGTGTAGATTGTTTGCCTGAAGAAATCCTAATCTACACCAAACTCTTCAAGGAATTCCGAGATGTATTCTCTTGGTCGTATGAAGAGATGCCCGGAATCAACCCTCAAATTGTCTAACATGAGATTAAAACTTACCTGAATGCTAAGCCTATTCGACAATGTCTTAGAGCTGTCAATCCCCGGAAGGCCTCTACTATTAAGGAAGACATAGAGAAACTACTTAATGTTGGCTTTATCTACCCGGTTCTCTTGATTGAATGGGTATCTAATCCCATTCCTATGAATAAGAAGCAAGGAACCATCCATGTATGCATGGATTTTCATGACCTGAACAAATCCTGTCCTAAGGACAACTTCCCGACACCATTCATTGATCAGATCCTCGACGAGTGTGTGGGAAGAAAAGTTTTTTATTTCATGGATGGATTTTCAGGGTATAACTAAATTCAAATTAAACTCGAGGATCAACATAAGACGACATTTATTTTTCCTTGGGGTAGTTTCGCATACTGGAAGATGCCTTTCATCCTTAAAAATTCTGGAGAAACCTTCCAACGTTCTATGACCTTCGCATTCCATGATCTTAAGCATATAGTCGAAGCTTATCTTGACGATATTTTTTCTCACGCTCGTAAGAGAATGGATCACCCTAAGAACCTTCGACTAGTTTTTGAAAGATGTCGTTATTATCGCATCCGATTGAACCCTCATAAATCCATATTTTGCATTAGGTCTGAACATATTCTAGGATTTTTAGTCTCTGAGACTGGGATCATGGTAGATCCGTTAAAGGTTGAGGAAATACTTTATATTGCCTCCGTCATGCACTATCCGACAACTTCAAGTTCTATAGGGGAAATCTAACTTTTTACGTATGTTTCTAGTGAACTATGCTAATATTACTAAGGGTTTCATGCATCTCTTGAAGAAGGACACCCCTTTTATCTGAGATGAGCAAGCATAGGAATCCTTCGATTCTTTGAAGAAATATTTGGTATCGATGCCTCTGTTGAATTCTCCTGAATACAATAAAGATTAATTTATTTATGTTGCCACATCGAAAGAGACGATTGGTATGGTCTTGGTTAAGGAGGATTATGACCTCCACAAGCACGTCATTTACTATCTTAGTCGAAACTTAGTCGGTTCTGAGCTCAAATATTCTCACATTGAAATTCTAGCTTTGGCTACCATTCACACAGTCCAACGATTATGCCATTATATATTTCTTTGCAAAACTACTATGGCTTTCGATGTCAATTCATTTCAATACGTCCTTACCATGCGTATCACAGGGGGAAAATAAAATAAATGGATTGTCATTTTACAAGAATTCGATCTTGATTTCACTTCTGTGAAATCCAAGAAATCACTAGTCTTTGCAGAGTTAATATTTGACTTCCCATGATTAGACGAGGATGTTATTCATGTTGATTCTTTTGCGGATGAGAACATTTTCCTTGTCTCGTCATCTGACCCCTGGTATGGAGACATTGTTCTCTATCTTCAAACTTTGAATTTCCCTCAGCATCTCTCGCGAGATGATCGATGACGTATATGATACCAAGCTAAGAGTTATCTTATCATTGGTGACACTTTGTATCATCAAGGAATAGACAATATCTTGCATCATTGTTTAACACACGAAGAAGCCGAGTCAGTTCTAAATGATTGCATAGTGGGGCTTGTGATGGTCATATATCTGGGCTTGCGAGAACCCAAAACATTTTGCAAGCTAGTTATTTTTGGGCATATATATTTAAATATTGCATTCAAAAGGTTAATAAGTGTCACCCCTATGAGGTGTTCACTTGGAAAATGTGCTCACATCCAATCCCTATCCATCCAGTCATTACCGTCGGTCCCTTCACCAAGTGGGGGGTGGACTTTGTGGATTGCAACCCAACTTCATCTGGGGGGCATCAACACATTATCTTGGCTGTAGAATACTTTAATAAGTGGGTTGAGGCCATTCCTAAAGTCAAATCTGATGGGAAGACTTCCTCATTCTTCAGATTCAATCAAATTATCGCTAGATTCATAATCTCGGGTGAGATTGTCACTAATCATGGCAGTCACTTTTAGAATGAAATGATGGAAGAGATAGTAGCTAAACTAGGGTTTAAGCATGGTCATTCTTCCCCTTAATACCCCCAGGAAAATGGATAGGTAGAGGCTGTAAAAAATTCTCTCAAGACCATTTTTCAAAAAATTGTCAGCCAGAGAAAATCTGACTGGCATATCATGCTATATACTGCACTTTGGGCATATCGAACCTCGGTTAAGACTGCCACTAGTTTTTCTCCTTTATAGTTAGTACACGGTGTGGATTCGATCTTACCTATTGAATGTGAAATATCTTCTCTTAGATTGGCAGTTGCGCTCCTACCTGACACTTTTGATCTCGAGCGATGCCTCGTGCACCTAGAGAGCCTCGACGAGCATCGTCAAGACGCCTCTATGGCTATCAAAGTGAATAAAAGACATGTCAAGTTTCAATACGATAAGTCTGTATGTACTTGGTTGTACACTGAGGGTGACTTGGTCCTTTTATATGATCAAGCCAAAGAATCACTGGGGGAAAGCAAGTTCAAACCCATGTGGCACGATCCCTATATCGTGTGATGTGTCTTGGAAAAAGGAGCCTATGAATTAGAAGATTATGAAGGGAACATGTTGGTTGAGCCTAGGAATGGGCTCTACTTGAAAATATATTACACTTGAGCCCCAAGCTTGGGCATAACTCTTTGTATACTAATGTAATTTAGTGTATATATATTTTCCCTTTATTTTTGTCTTCAACTTGCTTATCAAGTTTTCCCTTGGTTGGCAGAGGTCAATGGAGTCTTTGGTCTAGTTAGGATTTTCATATAGAGCCATTCCTCATACACGGAACTTGGCTTCTGCCGATTGGGTTGTTTACTCACCCGAGGGTCTACTGGTGTCTTCAGGTGGCGTATGCCTAAGACAATCCACGAATAATGTGGTCGAATATAGCGTCGTTATAGAACTTTTATGCGATGTCATTTCACATGATATTCGCTCTTTGGAGGTTCGCCTGGATTCCTAGTTAGTGGTATGTTAGTTGAACGATAGTTACCATGTTTGTGACCCTACGTTACTTCGACAATTCCTACATGTACGCCTTTTACAACGAGAATTTCATTTTATTACTTATAATCACATACCCTAGAGTTCTAATTATGTATCCAATGGATATGCTAATTTCGTTTTAGATTGGCATTTGTCACATAACTAGAGAAAAGAAAACATTCTCATCAATGTACACATTGTAACATAAGTAAAGCCGAAGAACCATGTTTTTATATTTAAAAAAACTATGATGTTTATAGTACAAAAATGGGGTTAACACCCTCAATACACATATACAACCGATAATACAAAAGCCATGACATCTACACCTGTGGTGCTGGATGTGTGTCATGATAACAAACTACAACATTTGTGAGACACTGAAAGAGTCGAACCCAAGCTTTGGGCATGCCTACCACCTGCCATTGCATACCCTCCAGCAGATCCTCCACCTAAACCATCGAAATACTTTGTGTCAAACGAGACAAGTTTCCTTGCACATTTTGAAGGACTCTTTGTGCTTCTCCTCTCACTGCATCATCTTTTCGGTGCCTCCGACGATGTCGTGGAAGCCCATTTGGCCATCGTGGACCTACGTCTACATCACATTCGTGTCTAATTAGTACTTAAACATCATCCAAAAATATTTTTGTTTTCCTATAGAAAAATACAAAAAAATGAAATATTTAAAAAACTTTGACACACCTATGTCCCCGTAGGTAGTCCCTGGTGGTAATGGCATGTCAGGGTCCCCTCTAAAGTCGATCCCTGCATAGGGGTATTCATCCAGAGCAATGACCTGCCATCTCCACCAGTGAAATAAATCATCATTGTTGGGTGTGGGCACCCTACCTCCCCCTGTCGTCTCATCAGTTCGGTCCATCGTGCCATAGCTGGACCACGAGGTCCTTGTGGAATGATCTCCACTCTAGGTCCCAAACCTGGAACTCGCTCGAATAAAAATATTCACAATATGGAAGCAAACCCTAAGTTCCTCTTACCACCGTGGTTTCATTCTATCAACTGGATCTTCATGTTAGCTAGTAGTGAGGTGCACCAGTTGTACATTGTTGGTCTCAAGCACTCTACTGAGTATAACATAAGTGGCCTTGATTCCTGGTGCAATGAAGTCGATCCTGTGATCCATGTCAAAACGAGGACAACAATCTTGAGGCTTAGATTGTTTATCTCTTGGATGGGGAGTTGACTCCCGACCGTCTTGGTCCTTTCAATGCAGTGAGTGTCTATGTATTCTTCTATCTTCATACCTCTCCAAACTCCTCGGGCTTTGAGTTTGACCATCTCACCCTGATGCGACAACCCTGTCAAGATATAAATATCCTCGACTTCAATCCTTCCCATCAAGGTTGAAGCTCTCACTGTCTGGATCCCAACAGTCCACGAGTAACTGTAGCAACCTCACTTGGGCCCTCCTCGCTTTGAGAGCACAAAAATTATAGAACCCACATATTTTCAAGGCCATTTGGGCCCCCACATCTCTTTCCACAACAACATATACCTCCTCATGTTCCCTTTCCCTCCACTCTAGCACCATCCTGCAAGAGAAACATCATTTTTTTGAGTTAGCAATCATCAAAAACATTGTTTACGGACATATACGCAGGTTGCATCATTCACAGTCACGTATAGGGATGAGTATACATTGGCTATATTTTAGACCATCGTGTATAATCACGCGTATACGCGACCCAATGAATGGTATCTCGCATACACCTAAACTTCTAATTTGCACCCTAAATAACTTAAAAATTGAGACCTAAATACAAAATGTAATCCACTAAAAATAAAGAGGAGGGGAAGAGGAATTACCTGGTCCAGACAGTCATTGATTCCGTCACTCGTAGCTCCTGCAATCACCAGTTGAAGAACAGAGGTAATTTGGTCCAAAATCCACTATTTGGGTAAAAAAGTAAAATGGTATAGTAAATTTGGTTTTTGTTACTATTTATAGCAATTTTTTACCCTCTTTGCATAGTTTCAGATAATATTTTCGCCTAATGGAATAATACAGCAGTGGATTGAGTTGGTTTTCGTAGTTTTTTCTAGGGATTCTTGCAGTTTTCAGTGTTATGTCGACCGTCTGTAACTTCAGACATGTATTTTTCGCTACCCAACATATAGGATAGGTACCCATTTTTTAGCAACAAAAAAATTTCTATCTGCTACTAGATGTGTCGTTATCTAATGGTAGAGAATTACCAAACATAGGTACCCTAGTCAAATCCTCTTCTTCATTTAGTGCCCATGCATAGATTTTTTCCATAGGACCATGAGTCCCTTATAGATAATACAGGACTTCATGTTGAGCCTCATTTCTCACTCATAAACATGTTGACCTATACCTAGAGGACTCCCAAGCAAGTTTGATTTAAGCTCTTTTCCGACTCGTTTTCAAAAAGAAAAAATATTGCCGAGTGAACTTGTCTCTTTCACACTCGTAAATTGGATTTGAAATGAAGTCTATTTGGTACAAGTTTATCCCTTTTTCAAACAAAGTAGACTAATATTATGAAAAAGGACATTTTTTGGCGTTAAGTTGTGATTGCATATCATGCCCTTGCTTGCAGTATTGAGCCTATTACCAGTTCTCACTTTGTGTTATAAACTGTTTGCCTCAACAATTTTGCATCCTCAACCAAGTAGAGCCTTGTTTATATCCTTCATAGCTTGACACCCTATACCCAGAAGGGAACATTCCCCCGAGCGTCCATCTCCCACATGCACTTCCTTGCATTGAGCATAGGTATGTTCCACTGCTGGAACTAATTTTGCTTACTTGTAACACTCGTTCCCTCCTCTATATCAAAGCATTCATTTGACCATGAAAAAAAAAAAAATACGGGCGGGAAGGGAGTATTATCTTATATTGGAAGCAATCATGTCGCCTTTGAACATAACAAAAATTTTTTTATTCCATTTTTCATCATATTTATGGGTTTAGCATGGCCTTAGCAAGTTGATCTCATTACAAAGAGTTGACTCCTTCGTCTGGTTACTCTTCCAGTCCCTATGGAGAGTTTGATTGATGCCTCCTGCATCTCATGGTTTCATCATTGAGTTTATGCTTCCAGAGTCTTCTATATATCTCATGCTCTTTTTCAAAGGATGTCTATCAACTTGTTGGCGGGCGAAACAGTCCATCCGTCAACTGGAAGAGTGGAACCGGTCCGGGGTTGTCTAAATAACCCAAGCCATTTGGAATGAACCACCCTGATGAGTTTAACGGCTCCGTTGGCCTCTCTAAGGTCTCCTAAAGAAACCAAAGAGAAAAATTAATCTGAGCTAAGAGATCTAAACTAAGGAAACTAGAAACTAATAAAAACTAACTAAAACAAACTAACTAAGTAAATAAAAGAAATTAAACTAAAACTAAGGAAACTAGAAACTAATCAAACAAACTAAAACTAACTATACTAATCTAACTATAAACTACTAACTATTATATACCTACAAGATACTAACTATGATCATAATAACTCAAATCAACTACTCAATTATCAGCTATAATCACTCTTTATTCACAAATATACATTTTAGACAAATCACAGATTTGATTAAAACCTGCAAAACTCATGTGTTCGCTGCCCTAAGACAGCCAAGGATAACTTTTTTGATTTTTTGTATTTATGAAACAGAAAGAAAGCTAACTGAAATTAAACAATCTAATCTAAATCTATCTAAACTACTAATTAATCAAAGCAATAAACATCTAACTATTTGACCTGGAAATGCTCCAAGTATGTCCTGTGTAAGATGACTTCTAAGCTGATTGGAGGGAAACTCACACCAGTTAGGCCCTTAAGCTTCTCGGAAACGATCAGCTATAATGCATCTTGAAGTATTATTACAGGACAAACAAGACATAAAAGATTATCATAACAATTTTTTGATTATAAATTCCTGCAAAAGGGGAAACCTATTGTGCAGCAACTTATATATGACAATTCAAATTACAAAGAAGACAAAGCTATCATTCACTAAAATGAATTGAGAATTGTTATGTCCTTTTATCGATTTAGGAAGAAACAAGATATAGATAAAAGAAATAAGATTATATCATTTTCATGTGATTCAGATAGCTAACGCAATACCAAACCATAAACAAGTTGATATACAAAACATAGAACAGAGTGTTGATATATTGAAAAGTGGAAAGCTACGACAAAACACCAATTCTGCTCCAGTTCGAATCAGAACTCCATATCCTTGTTCTCCCTAACTGAGGATTGTTTCTTATTACAAAACCATAGGTTTAAATAAGTTTTTCACAAGGTAAACACCCTTGTGAATAATAGTAACAATTTTACACAATCTGGGAATAATCCCAAAAATCTCTAAAATAAATAACTAAAATGCAAGTAAAATCTGTAGATCATCCCCTAACTGCCCATAGTATCCATTGAAAATTCGTATTGCTTTGCAATAGACACCAGAATCAAGTTAGAAGATTGTCTTATTCAGAAAATAATAACAAAATTGAATCTATAGACTTAGCTACAGAATTGTTTGATTCTGTAGTTGGTCTAGAATAGTAAAATGACCAGATATAAACCAAATCAAATTGAACCTAATCAATTTGCAATAACCAATAAATCACTAATGATTAAATCAAATAAAACCGAATAACACATGATCGGGACAGAGTAGAGATGCAATTGATACAAAATAGGAATACCCTGTTTCTCCAATTCTTCCCAAAATCGAATCAAATCTCAACCAAAATGTTCCACGAATGACATCAGTAACAAACCAAATCATATGAGATACAAACAATCATTATCAGTAAGCATGAGATTCATATTATTTCCAATCATAGAAAGCATTAACGGTCTCACACATCACTGTATCTATTGAATTCAATCACAGTTCTCATTCGTTACGTTTCAAATAATTTGCAAGTAAATTCATAACTGTAATTGCCTAATTAAAATCAAAACAGCAGATCGATATCATTCACATGATGCATGAATTGTTTCCAATGTAATCGAACTAATTCCATAAATATCGATTCAACAGTCTCCACGTTAGATCACTCTACAGTCATCACACAGGGTTTTGACAGAGTCATCAAACGAGATATTTAATTATAGACACAAATCAAAAGATTTGATACAATCAACCCATTCCTGTAATCAAATCAAACACTTGTTATCATTAGAATACAACTCACATTGTAACAATTGTTATCCATTCAAAACTGGATTATGAAACAGAGGATATACGAATCGGTCTCAACATAGAAATTACAATTAACACAGTCAACCAATTGACTCATTGCATCACACAAGATATAATCAAATCGAACAGAGATACCATTTGTGTTCCAAAAATAGAAAATATATCAAATAACAACACATTCAAATTTGATTATAGTCAATCAAACCAAATCTAATCACAACCAATCCATAAATTGACAAAACTTATGCATGACAGAGCAAGTCAAACATATAAAAAGAGCTTATGAACATGCTGTATAAAAGAGGGGAAATTATACCATTACAGCTGCTGGAGCTATGTCAATTTGGAATTGACAATTGCAGTAGCAGACTCAACGTTTTTAAACAAGATTTATCCAGCGGTCCGTTGATTTTTATCATTAGGCTGCCCCTTATCGTTCCGACCAGTGAGCCTTGCTACTTGGCTCTCCAAATCCTGAATCTTGGATTGCAGCTTTGGAACGTCCAAATAGTATCTTTCTAACCACAGTCCACACTGGTCGCAAGGTGTAGCAACCTTTTGAGAAGAAGGGGGGTTTGATGATTCACCACGGGTTTCAAGAGGTGGCTTGATGCCAGGATAGTCTGGGTTATCCCGAAGACAAGGAGGCAAGTTATCAAAGAAATCGTAGGGAGGTTCATCACCACAGAAGCCCTCTTCGGCGAGAAAACGCTCAATGCTCGAATCAGAGTCCTCGCTGACCACGATGGGCTCTGTTTTGGAAGGAGGGTTCGATTTATTTCTCTCCATGCGAGAGATCATCCTTGCATTTTTCTTGTTTCTGGTAGCAGTCTTCGCTCTAGCCTTTGTGGTTATGGGCTTAGCAACTTTAGTCACAGCCATAGGCGAATTCACAAGTGAGTCAGGTTTCGGTTTAGGCAGTAAAACACTGTAGGGTACAGGGGTAGATTTACTCTCGGACACCACAGGCTTATCGACTGGAGGAGGGTTTGATTCCTCAAAACCATTACGGTTGAGAAAATCGGGCCAGGAATCTCGACGTAACCCCAATTCATAAACAACCAGCATTTTAATCAACCCAACATGAAAAAGGCTAGTATCATCCTGACTTCTCTTATACTTCTTAGCCATTTTAAACAAACGTCGGTGCAGATAATGCGGCATGCTAAGCTCAAATCCCATAAACACCATTAGCAAACGTAGATGAAACAGGAAAACAAATCCATACCTGCCTTCACAAGTGATGAACTGCTTGAGGACCATCAAGAGATCATACCAGCGGGGTTTCAACATCTTCGTGGGTAATCCTCTGTTGCACGACCTCACTGTCCGAGACCGAAACAACAATGTCCACGAGACATCGTTTACTTTATAGCTTTTGGACCATTTTTGTCCCTTGACAGGCAGACTTGTTGCCAGGCTGAGAGAGTGTTCGGTGACTTCGAGCTGGACGTCTCCGACTTTGGTTCGGCAACCATCAAATGACAGTGCGAATTGCCGAGCAACAGGGATATTAAAACCATCGAACTTCCTTATAAAGGAAAGCCACCCGAATTCTTCGAGGTCGCTGTATGCACCATCGAATGTCAACAGCGCTTGGCATCCATTAGGTTCGACCCTCACAACAGGAGCCATAACCTCTGGTCATGGTAGGTTTCACACCGAATACACAATGCACAGAGTGAATTACGATAGGGTTTCCATAGTTTGAATGCTCGACGAAATCGAAAACAACTCCAGGCGTGCGAAGGTGGTGGGATTACCATCACCACGTATTACATTAATGACCTGTACAGAGCTATTTAAAACCATAATCATTAAAACAAATGCATCGACCAGCGAGTGGGTGAATCACCACTTCTACGTGC
>ML778667.1:72627-107995 GCA_009831015.1 Picea engelmannii | reverse complement strand
AAAACAACTCCAGGCGTGCGAAGGTGGTGGGATTACCATCACCACGTATTACATTAATGACCTGTACAGAGCTATTTAAAACCATAATCATTAAAACAAATGCATCGACCAGCGAGTGGGTGAATCACCACTTCTACGTGCCAATCATCCAAGTCAGAACCAACACATCATATGACATCAAAGCGCCAAGTGTTAAGTTTAAAACCAACACAGTACCAACATTAGCTATCACTCTAACGTGCCAATTCCAACGTTTAATCAATCGCTTAATCACAGGGTTTACTGCTAATACGTAGCTCGGGATCATATAACATTCAATGTATAATTTAACTTTGCAAACAGTATGTCAGGTATCGATTCGAATATGATTAACTCATGCGCCTTGAAACCATTGCTATCATACCTTATAAACTTGTCCATGTACTTGGTACATATTGTATATGTTTGTATTCCCAAGTCTTAGAACCATACAATCAAAATTCCTTCATATGATACTCGAGTGAAAGTCCAAAGCAAGGATAAAAACAATATGACCAAATCCATTATACAATTTTCATAGATCAGAACAAAACCAATAACTTTCATGCCCAAAGATTCAACAGTGAAATATATCCAAATGCGCAATCAAGGTAAGATAATGCTCAAGAACATAAGTCTGATACAACATTTAGCAATCATGTGATAAACCAGTGATCAAGTATCAACCAAAGACGATGACAATCTAATCAATGAAAGAAGTGTTTTCACACTTGCAGTTGTGAAAACTGGGTCGAAATTGAATTGTAATGGTCGCAAAAATGAGACGAATGTCCATTAGCACAATGCGACAATGGTTCATCGTAATACGACAAGGGGTGTAGGCAGCTTTTGAGAGCAATCGAAAAAAATTGGGTTGGCTGCCAACACAACCTATGTTAGCCATTCCTAAAAAATATTGTGACACTCGTTCCCTCCTCTGTATGATAGCATTCATTTGATTATGAAAAAACAAAAAACGAATGGCGAGAAGGGAGTATTATCTTATATTGGAAGAAATTGTGTCACCTTTGAACAAAACACAAATTTTTTTATTCCATTTGTCATCAAAATTTTTGGTTTAGCATGGCCTTAGGAAGCTAAGCTCGTTATAGAGAGTTTACTCCTCCAATTGGTTACTCTTACAGTACCTATGGAGATTTTGATTGATACCTCCTGCATCTCATGGTTTCATCATTGATTCTATGCTTCCATAGTCTTCCATATATCTCATGCTCTTGTTCAAAGGATGTCTATGAACATGTGTCGGCCATTCCTTAGAACTCTTGACTTTTCATGTTGGCCATACACTTAGTTTGTCTCATAATCACATGAAGTTGTATTCCTATTGCACACCTTGGTCCTACTCTCATCATTGGTAGGTAACCTTAAAACCAACAGTCAGCATTTCATCATTGGTCGTTGACTGGGTGATTTTCCTTATGTTCGACAACAATACATCTATTCACACATTGGGATTCATGCAGTGTCTTGGATGCCATTAGTCTTATTGGTGGTTTCCTTGCCTTTGTCAGCAATTTTCCTCATTGGTTGTTATTCATAGGGTCTTTTTCGTGTACCACTTGCATCTGGCACACACGAAAGATGCACAGGTTCATTGGTTCGTGAACATGTTCTTCATCCGATTTCCTCCAAATCATCAAGCTCATGCTTTATACCTCCTGCTGAATGATGAGATATGCCTTTATTCTCTCCTTTTAGTGGGTCTCCTTTCATTGGGTATCATTCCATCGAATTTAGCGCATCTATTCTGGAGATGATACCTAGAGTCCTATGAGTACATAGAGGCTTGCAATCATTAGTGGCATGTTCTCTCTCCATAGACAGCTCGAAATACGTCAATGTCTCATGATCGATGGATTCTTAAAGTGTTCGACCCTGACTCCTTTATTCACACTTGTAAGAATGTACTTGGTGCCTTGATACCTACTTTCATCATCAGTAGGCTGTCTTGCATTGGTTAACAATATACCTCAATGACCGATAATAAAACGAAGTCTCATTGTGTTCGACCTCAAATCCTTTATTCACATGATGTAGACTTGCACCTTTGGCAGATTGTGTAGAGGATTTGAAGACATCAGTTTATATTTGCAACTTTCCAGAGTTGTTGCTATCTTTTCATCGGACCAATACCTGTGTGACTTCAGTGATCATGGGAGATCATATTGTACTCCATTGTATAAAGATATCTTCATATTTATTTTGAGACTGGTTTTATTGGGCCTTGTTCGTGACTATGACAACCTTTGGCATGTAACCACATTTGTATTTTCCTATTCATGGCCATGGATAGTGTTTTGGTATATTTTCACATGGATCTACAGTGTAATTCAAATGGCCAACCATGTATGAAAAGTCAATATAGATTGTAATGATCAACTACTTCTTCCAGCTGGGTCCCCATTACTGCACTTTTGGGTTTTTATAATGTATTTCATCCATCACAGATACTCCTCTGACCTCACACAGTAGGGGGAATCAGTTATAGCAAGATTTTCCTCACCCCAAGTAATCTTGCACAAAGGGCCTTTTTCCATTTCCCTATGCAAACTTGAAGTCCTTTTTTGAAAATCCCAGAGCTAAAAATATTATTTTTCCACATATATGTGCCTTTCCTATATTACAACATGTGTATGCATAGGTTGCACCACTACATCTTGCGTACATCGGGAAATGTGCCCAAAATTAAAAATGGTGTCAGGTTTCCATGTCACGTCACGAGATCAATGATCCTTGGCCTTCCATATACTGGAAATGTTCTGATTCATGTAACATCCATAGCCATCCATAGGCTAGGGTATGATACCTGCAAGCCCACCCTTGGACTTCTTTCTCTTACCTATACCTTTTTAAAATTTAAGGATGCATAAAAGAAAAGACTTTAACGACATGCACAACAATATCCAACAAGCATGCATAATCTAAGATTTAGTTAAACGATAATTAAAATACACAACGAAATACATTCATAAACAAATAATAATATCACAACAAGGAGCACTTATCTTTATGAAAGATGACACCAGCTGGCTATAGACCAAGGACGTTCCACCCAACCATAGACACTACTATTCCAATTCTCAACAAAAACGTGATGCCGTCCACCCAGGAACCTACCTCAGTAGGTCCCGCGCCTGACCTCCCGGTCTTAAGGATCGTTCAATTTCCTCTCTCGAGCCGAAGTGGCTCTTTTGATTCCCATTGGAATCTCTATTAAAATCGACCCACAGGCTTTTTCGCACCTTACAACATTTAGGCCCAGTCCCTTCTCCGTTCACCACAGAAAGTCACGATCGGGTTTCGGGGTTTTCAAAGTCCCGATGTCACGACCCTTTGGTTCCCGATTTTTTGAACTCTTCTTTCTCGATATGCTCCCTTTGTGCTTTATCCCCTCCTGGATATGCCCCTAGTCATGTGACCGACCTTTATATGACCGCAGTCATACCTTTTATCAATATTTGGGGTTTCGAATATCGAAATGCACCAAACCTCTTGTCCACGGAATCCCTAATTTCGCGATGCTCGAATTTCCGATGAATGACTTTTCCTTTCGGGAAATTTCTCGACAATCACGATTGTCGCCACACATCCTCTACGATGGATGGTCCTCGCCACTTCGGGGTTTTCTTCATGGAAATTTCCGATGCCTTGTTATGACGAGATGATGTTAGTTGGGTCCCATATGGAACTCTCCTCTTTTTGGAGAATCGGACTTCGCTATTTCGAAATGCAAGTCCCACTTGTCCCCATAACTCATGAAATGTCGATCCCCAACTTTCTTCAGATTTCTGACACACGTCCCAAGTGGATGGACTGTTCAGATTTACCCTCGGGTTTCACCAACTACAAAACCAAAACACTTACCTATGTGAGTCTCGATGATCGAAATGTTGATGGGTTTTCGATCTCGCCCACATGTCCCAACTAATGGATAGCTTCGATCGTCTACGGGGTTTCCAACATGGATTTTCGCGATCCTTTTTCCTCAGAACTTCTGATTTTCTGAGTCCCGAAACTCCGATGGAGTCTTCCCTTTCGGGAATTTTCCTGGGATCTTATATCTTCACCACGTGTCCTCTCAAGATGGGCAGTCCTGATTCAACCTCGGGATTTCGAGATTTTTGATGCCCTAATGACACAATTCCTTTGTCAACTTAGAACCCCGGTCACCGAAACACCGATGGACTCTCGATGATTGCCGCCTATCTCTTCAATATGGATGACTCAGATTGATTCTAGGATTTTCACTGTGAAAATTCCCGATCACTCATCCTCGTGACTCCCGATTTCACGAATGCCAAAATTTCGATGGCCACGCCTCTCGTCAGAAATTTCCTCCTCCCTTTAACAAAACTTAAACTCTGTGCAACTCCTGGTCAATCCAACGACTGACGGGTATCTGTGCGAAGATCCAACGGTCCACAATCTCCTGAGCTTGAAATCCAATGAAACCGTAACCTCCTCGCTTCTCTGGTAGATCTGACAGCTGGCAGGATTTCACTAATCCTCTCCACAAATTCCTGACTGTCGATCTATTCCCTTTGATGATTGCTACAAAGGAAACCAAGGAATCTTCCTTGGACTTATCCACTTATGCTACAACCTTCCAGTGCCCCTTAGGGTTTTCAAAGGCTTTACTCCTCCTGAGCTTCTCACGACTTCGAGCCTTAGAAAATACTCTGGCATGCACTCCTTATGCAACTTCCAGACACCTTCAAATGTTGGATACTTTGACTCTGCGTGCATCTGTAGCAGCATTCCTTCGATATTTTTCTTAGGTCTGCAACCCTGAGACTCTCCTTGGTATGTGCACTCCTTGCAGGGCTCCTATGCCTAGTTGCACTCTGAGGGAATGAAAACAATCGCTAACTCTCCTGAGCTTTCAGAGACCACCCTCTGAACTCCTTGTCGACACACTCCTCGAGGACATTTCAACTGCACTCCTTGCAGGAATCTTGCTCAGACAGAGAAACAATTGAAACTCATTCCTTCTTCCCTCTAGACTTCAAACTCAAACCATGAAATCAGATACACAGCATATAAAAGCAAATGTATACTAGGAAGCAAACATTCATGAGCATATCATTCAGCATCAATACACAGAGAATAAACACAAAACCCTGAATTTGAATCAACCTCTTTCTATTAATCCAAATATCAGTACATGGGTGTTCCTACATAGCTCTCTGCTTCTCTTCTATGCTCCAGTGCTTCTAACTATGTTACAACAGACAATGAGGGTGTCTATATCTATTTTCCCTCTACTCCTTCTAAAACTGTCGAATCTAATATTCAATTCTGCCTACTTACATAAATGCCTTCTACCTACTATGGATGAGAGCGGATTGCTCAAGTTCCTATACAATGCATAAGTATGCCTCTCCTTAACTATCACATTTAAGTTTGGTGCATCCACTCTTCAAAAGTTTTTAAACAATTTAACATATTCTCAAAATATGTGGCGCTTGCCCCCACGCTTGCTTGATGTTGACGATGCTCCTGCATCATACTCCCTTTCTTAAAACTTTTTATGGGCTCCTATCCATGAGCTCTTGCACGATATATCCATTCTTTTGAATCTCTTCTTCATTCTCCCAGCTGGCATCTTCAATTGGATGGCCCTTCCACTTGACCAAATATTCAAAGTATTCTTTCCTTCTGGTCTTCTTGCCAATTCTTTTGTCTAGTATGATTTCCATTTGTGGCTTCTCTGCAACTGACATCTGCTTTCTCCACTGAACCTCTAACTGTTCATCACTTGTTCCTGCTTCCTCAGCTTTGTATGGGTACAAATATGAGATATTGAATATCAGAGAGATTTCGATCCCATCTGGTAATTCAATCTCATAAGCATTTGCCCCAAATTTCTTCAATACCTTGCAAGGTTCGATTTTCTTCATCTTCAGTTTGTTATATGTTCCTCTCAGGAACCTTTCTTTTATCAAATGTGCCATAATCAAATCACCTACCTCAAACTGAAGTTGTCTCCGATGTTGATATGCTCTACTCTTATACTCCTGGTTTGAGTTCTGCAAATGCTCCTTCACCTGGCTCTGAACTTCCTTCATTGCCTCTGCAAAAACTTCTGCACTAGCACTTCTAGTCACATTCTGTTCTGAATCTCTCAATTCAGAAATGCCTCTTGGCTGCATGCCATAGTCAACTTGAAATGGACTTTTCCCTGTGCTCCTGTTGACTGAGTCATTATAAGCAAACTCTACATGTGGTAATATGTTGTCCCATTGGCTGTGGTGTTCTCTCAACAAGTCTCCCAGACTTCTATTCACCACTTCTGTCTGTCCATCCATCTGAGGATGATAAGATGAAATAAAAGACAAGTTAGTTCCAAGCTTCTTCCATAAGGTCCTCCAGAAGTTCCCTATGAACTTTGTATCTCTATCCGAAACTATACTCCTTGGTAAGCCGTGAACTCGAATGACTTCTCTGAAAAACAGATTTGCAATGTGAGTTGCATCACTAGTTTTGTGACATGGAATGAAGTGTGACATCTTGGAAAATCTATCCACCACCACAAATATTGAGTCAAATCATCTTTGTGTCCTTGGCAACCCCAATATAAAATCCATGCTAATTGCATCCCACGGCCTCTCAGGTATGGGCAATGGTTGATAGAATTCTACATTATGTCTCCTTCCCTTCGAATGCTGGCAAATTCTGCATCGGTCCACGAATCTCTTGACCTATGCTCGCATTCTCGGCCAAAAATATGACTCATTCAACTTCGCAAATGTTTTGTCATGACCAAAATGTCTGGCAAATCCTCCACTATGTTTCTCCTTCAGCAAATTCTCCCTCATGGAGCACTTTGGAATACAAAGTTGATTTCCCTTAAACAACAATCCTTCCTGGATCATGTATTCTGCCCATTGTCTCCTATCTCTGAGAACTGGATTCTCAGCTACTTCATATGCCTCTTGAAAATATGGATCATCTGCGTACATGTCCTTGAGATCATCAAAACCCAACGTTTTGACTCGAAACTCTTGCAACAACAAACACTTCCTGCTTAAAGCATCAACAACTTTGTTAGTAGTACCAGAAATATGTTTAATCACAAATGTGAAATTCTGCATATACTCAACACATTTTACATGTCTCTGATTCAACTTTTCCTGTTGAGTCACAAACTGCAATGCATGATTGTCACTATATAAGACAAACTCTTTGGGAATCAAATAATGCCTCCATTTCTTCAATGCTTGTATGATAGCATAAAATTCCTTATCATAAGTGGAGTATTTCACTTTCGCTTCATTCAGCTTCTCACTCAAGTATGCTATTGGCCTATCTTCTTGACTCAAGACTGTCCCTATCGCAAATCCACTTGCATCGCACTTTACTTAAAATGTCTTTTGAAAATTAGGCAACACTAGAATTGCTTGTTCCATAATTTTCCTTTTCAACAGGTTAAAACTCTTTTCAGCCTCTTCTGTCTAGTGAAAATATTTATGTCGTTTCTTCACTGTATCCATCATTGCTACGCTAATTCCACTGAATTTCCTGATGAACTTTTGGTATAAACTAGCCAATCCGTGAAAACTCCTCACCTCAAATACGTTCTTCGGTGATGGCCAATTCTTGATCACTTCCACCTTATCTGGATCCATCCTCAATTTATCTGCAGAAATAACAAACCCCAAGTAAATGAGTTATGTCTTTATGAATGAGGATTTCTTCATGTTTAGGAGCAGCTTCTCTTGCTGTAATCTCTTCATCACAATAGCCAAGTGGTTCAGATGCTCATCCCTTGTTTTAATGAAGATCAGTATGTCATCCAGATATACAATGACAAATTTCCCAATGAACTCCTTCAGGACTTCGTTCATCAACCTCATGAAGGTACTTGGCGCATTTGTTAAGACAAACATCATAACAAGTCATTCATACAACCCTTCGTTTGTTTTGAATTCTATCTTCCACTCATCACCTTCCCTCATGTGAATCTGATGATAACCACTTTTCAAATCAACCTTTGAAAAATACTTTGCTCCACTCAATCAATCCATCAGATCATCCATCCTCGGCAATGGAAATCTGTACCTGATGGTTATCTTGTTAATGGCTCTTGAATCAATGCACATCCTCCAGCCTCCATCTTTCTTCGGACTGAGTACTGTTGGAACAAAACATGGACTCAAGATCTCCCTGACCAAGCCTTTGTCCAGCAACTCTTGGACTTGTCTTTTTACCTCTTCATTCTCTTGCGGCGTTAATCTATACGTGGCTTTATTTGGCAAACTAGCTCTTGGTATGAGATCACTATGATGATTCACACTTCTGATTGGTGGCAATGAATGAGGTAGTTCATCCACTACTATGTCAACGAACTCTTCCAGCAGTTCTTGAATTTCTTCTGGTAAATTATCCACTCTTGTGCTGGTCAAAACAATCTTCGGTTTCCTGACCACAAAGAATTGCGGTTCCTCCTTCTTCTTAACCTCTGTAAGAAGTTCCTTCCCACTCATGAGAAGTACAGTGTTGCTTACTTCCGGTTTCACTTCCTTATCTTTGATTGGAAGCAACATGTGTGTCCTCCCATTCTTTTCTAGCGTGTATGTGTTCATCTTCCCATCATGAATCACATTCCTATCATATTGTCATGGTCTACCCAGCAATAAATGACAAACATCCATAGGAATAACAACACAGAGTATCTTATCATTATATCCTCCTATCTTAAATTCGACTAAATATTGTTTAGTGATGTTTACCTGATGTCCCTTTTGTAGCCATGAAACTTTATATGGACTCTGATGTTCAATTGTTTCCAGCTCTAGCTTTTCTACCATCTCTGTAGAAACAAGATTATCCGTGCTTCCACTGTCCACAATGACCTTTCATACCCTATCCTTGGTCTTGCAAGCAGTCCGAAAAAGTCTATTTCTCTGGACTGAACTCTCCACCTCCTTCTCGGGTGTTAAAAGAACCTTCCGCATCATTAGTGACCTTCCACCTTCAGCATCCTCTACCTCAACATTTCACCCCTATGCTTTGGCAATGTGAGTTTCTCCACCCTCTTTCTTTTTATCAAGACACTCATAAGACTTGTGCCCATTCTTTCCACATGTGAAGCATTTGATCACTCCACCTCTTCCTCTTCATCTACCTCTAGTACAAAAAAAAGTATTATTATCAGCATATCCTCCTCTCTGCTCAGTATGTTTTCCTCTCTGTTCAGCATATTGCCCACGCTGTGAACTTCCACCCCTCTCTGTTCGAGTCTGAGGTTTCTTCTAGTATTCCTTGGGTTTCTGATTTTTATCTTGGGAAACTGATTTTCCCCTGGATTGACTTCTACCTCGGCCTCTCTGACTCTACTTTCGGCTCAGCTTCTCTTCTTCTTTCAGAGCCATATGATAAGCATCTTCCACCATTCGAATGGTAACCATGCTCATCTCATCTTGANTCTGTCTCAGGTTCTGCATCCTCCTGAACAGAGAAATATGGTAATCCCTGGGGATGAATTTTTCCTTCATCTTTGAAATCATCCTGTCCCAACTCTTGATCTTTTACTTGCCCTTGCAGCGTCTGTCAGCTTGTAGTTCATCCCACCACAATGATGCATGTCCCTCTAATCTTGTGACAGCATGCTTGAATTTCTTGTCCTCTTCGACATCTTCATAGTCGAAGTACATGTCCAGAGCTCTAATCTAGTCTAGAAGCTCCTCTGCATCCAAGTTTTCCTCATAAACTAGAATGTCCATTTTCACCTTTGCACCCATCCTTGCAATAGCTCTGATCAAACGTTTGTTTGATGCATCTTTAGCTGCAACTTCTTCTTCCTGTTCAACCTCAAGTTCACTTTCGGAATCACTTAGATCCCCAGCACTGACTGTGTGTCTTTGCACCGTCTCCATGTCTTCGAGTCTAGATCATAGATTGTGCATCTCTCTTTCCATTTCTGGATTTTTCATCTGCCTACCTCTTCTTCTCGGCATTTCCCTCTCCTCTTCGGGATTGGGTGATTGTCTATCTCTTCTCCTTGGAGGCATGATGAATTATCTTCTTCCCTGCTATAGAAAGCAAAGAACCTTTCTGGGCTCTGATACCAAGCTGATGGCATCCACCCGGGCACCTACCTCAGCAGGTCCCGCGCCTGACCTCCTGGTCTTAAGGATTGTTCAATTTCCTCTCTCGAGCTGAAGTGGCTCTTTTGATTCCCACTGAAATCTCTATTAAAATCGACCCACGGGATTTTTCACACCTTACAACATTTATGCCCCATCCCTTCTCCGTTCACCACATAAAGTCACGATCGGGTTTCAGGGTTTTCAAAGTTCTGATGTCACGACCCTTTGGTTCCTGATTTCCCGATCTCTGCTTTCCCACAGAAAGTTCTGATGCTCCCTTTGTTCTTTAGCCCCTCCTGGCTATGCCCCTAGTCATGTGACTGGCCTTTATATGACCGCAGTCATACCTTTTATTGGGATTCGGGGTTTCGAATGTCGAAATGCACCAAACCTCTTGTCCACGAAATCCCCAATTTCCCGATGCTCGAATTTCTGATGAATGACTTTTCCTTTCGGGAAATTTCCTGACGATCGCAATTGTTGCCACGTGTCCTCTAGGATGGATGGTCCTCGTCGCTTCGGGGTTTTCTTCGTGGAAATTTCTGATGCCTTGTTATGATGAGATGACATCAGCTGGGTCCCATACAGAACTCTCCTCTTTTCGGAGAATCAAACTTTGCGATTTCGAAATGCAAGTCCCCCTTGTCCCTAGAACTCATGAAATGCCGATCCCTGACTTTCTTTAGATTTTTGACACGCGTCCCAAGTGGATGGATTGTTCATATTTACCCTCGAGGTTCACCAACTGCAAAACCAAAACACTTACCTATGTGAGTCCCGATGATCGAAATGTCGATGG
Organism: Picea engelmannii; assembly: GCA_009831015.1. Lineage (NCBI taxonomy): Eukaryota > Viridiplantae > Streptophyta > Pinopsida > Pinales > Pinaceae > Picea > Picea engelmannii. The sequence continues at coordinate 97,066 of ML778667.1, read as the reverse complement.
GATTCCGATCTCGCCCACATGTCCCAGCTGATGGACGGCTCCGATCGTCTACGGGGTTTCCAACATGGATTTTCCTGATCCTTTGTCCTCATAAATTCTGATTTGTCGAGTCCCGAAACTCCGATGGAGTCTTCCCTTTCGGGACTTTTCTCGAGATCTTATATCTTCACCACGTGTCCTCTCAAGATGGGAGGTCCTAATTCAACCTCAGGATTTTGAGACTTTCGATGCCCTGATGACACAATTCCTTTGTCAACTTAGAACCCCGGTCACCGAAATGTTGATGGACTCTCGATGATTGCCACCTGTCTCCTCAACATGGGTGGCTCATATTGATTCCAGGATTTTCACTATGAAAATTCCCAATCACTCGTCCTCGTGACTCCCGATTTCACGAATGCTGAAATTTCAATGGCCACGCCTCTTGTCAGAACTTTCCTCTTCTTGTTCACGAAACTTAAACTCCGTGCAACTCCTGGTCAATCCAATGGCTGACGGGCATCTGTGCGAATATCCGACAGTCCACAATCTCCTGAGCTTGAAATCCGATGCAACCATAACCTCCTCGCTTCTCTGGTAGATCTGACGGCTAGCGGGATTTCACTAATCCTCTCCACAAATTCCTGATCATCGATCTCTTCCCTTTGATGATTGCTACAAAGGAAACCAAAGAATCTTCCCTGGACTTATCCACTTGCGCTACAACCTTCCGGTGCCCCTCAGGGTTTTCAAAGGCTTTACTCCTCCTGAGCTTCTCATGACTTCGAGCCTTAGAAAAGACTCTGGCATGCACTCCTTATGCAACCTTCAGACACCTTCAAATGTTGGATACTTCGACTCTGCATGCACCTGTAGTGGCAGTCCTTCGATATTTTGCTCAGGTCCGCAACCCTGAGACTCTCCTTGGTCTGTGCACTCCTTGCAGGGCTCCTGTGCCTAGCTGCACTCTGAGGGAATGAAAACAACCGCTAACTCTCCTAAGCTTTCAGAAACAACCCTTTGAACTCCTTGTCGTCGCACTCCTTGTGGACAATTCAACTGCACTCCTTGCAGGAATCTTGCTCAGACAGAGAAACGATTGAAACTCATTCCTTCTTCCTTCTAGACTTTAAACTCAAACCATGAAATCACATACACAGCATATAAAAGAAAATGTATACCAGGAAGCAAACATTCATGAGCATATCATTCAACATCAATACACAAAGAATAAACACAAAACCCTGAATTTGAATCAACCTCTTTCTATTAATCCAAATATCAGTACATGGGTGTTCCTACATAGCTCTCTGCTTCTCTTCTATGCTCCAGTGCTTCTAACTATGTTACAACACACAATGAGGGTGTCTATATCCATTTTCCCTCTACTCCTTCTAAAACTGTCTAATCTAATATTCAATTCTACCTACTTACATAAATGTCTTCTACCTACTATGGATGAGAGCGGATAACTCAAGGTTTTCATACAATGCATAAGTATGCATCTCCTTAACTATCACATTTAAGTTTGGCACATCCACTCTTCAAAAGTTTTTAAACAATTTAACATATGCTCAAAATATGTGGTTCTTTCCCCCACACTCGCTTGATGTTGATGATGCTCCTGCATCACAACGTCACCCCTGAGCCAGGGCTATGAATCCATAAGGATGATTCCAGAGTGTTACTTGGCTTCCCAAACCAGTCAGCACCCAATATATCATAGGCTTCCCAACATTCACAATGATCCAAGTTCCAGCTCTCTTCTACCCAGCTTGCACCACCAGAGAGAATGAACCTCCACCCTTCTCTGCCACACAGTCCCTCAGGCAGTCCTTCTCCTTATTCGGGCCTCCAGTGCAATTGGTCCATAATATCGATGTTGGAACTCTCAAGACTCACACTTGTGAGAGACGTTGGTCACATGCCAACACATCTTAGACAGGCAGGCCTCAAGTCATGGCTGGATCACACCAACGACCATTACAACCAACTATATCATGGCTAATTCTTCAACAATTAGGTTCCATTTCCCAAGATAAGACGTGAATGAGGATGGATCAATGAATTGGTAAATGGGTGCATGAAAGTGCATGAGGGAAAAATGAATGGAAGTATAAGAAAACAACAAACAAGCCATCAGTCGAACCCCCCCATTAGACCAGAGGCGGGTTTAAGTAACTTCATGGGGAAATCAAGAACCTCCTAGCCTTCCCCAAGAATCTCATGTAACTGATCCCCTACCTTAGAAAAAAAGGGTAATTAAAATAGGAATAAACACTTAGCCCCTCAAGCCCCCTCTCTTGTGGAATCATAGCCCCCTATAAGTCTAGTCCTTGTCCGTCTAGCATCCAACGATGTATTTATTATTAATAATGATCAAAGAATTACATTTCTTGGGCATACTGGCCCTTTAATAATTGTTTGGGTGCTCTGGCCTCTCAGTATTGTAACAATACATTATTTAAAATGGGGGTTCAAAACCTGGGGTGTTACATCCCCTCCCCCTTATTTTGGCACTGTCCTTAGTGCATATACAAAATAGAGATCAAAATATAAAATTTATTCAAAACGTTGCGGGTACTCTATCCACATGGCATCTTCATGATCCCAGGTAGCATCTTCGAGACTATAGCAGGTCCACTCAACATTTACCAGCTCTATAACTCGATTCTGGAGCATTTTGAATTTCTGTCCAATACCCACACTGGCTGAACCTGAAAGTCTCCCTCCATCTCTACCTAAATCAGATGCCAATCAATAACATGGTCAGGATCATGTACATATTTCTTTAGTAAAGATACATGAAATAAATTATGCACATTCATGGAAGTAGGCAATGCAAGCATGTATGCAACTAGCCCTATTCTATCCAATATTTCAAATGGACCACAAAATCTAGCTGCCAGCTTTGTGCAACTACCCAATTTCAAAGATATTTTCTTAGGATTCACTTTCAAAAGTACATGCTAACTTACTTTAAATTCTCTAACTATCTTGTTCTTGTCTGCATAAAATTTCTGTCTATCCTGAGCTACCTTTAAATTCTACTTGATCTTGACCACCTAGTCTTCCATGTCCTTGAGCAACTCCAACCCAAGTACCACTCTATCTTTTGGGTTGTCCCAACTCACTGGAGTATTGCATTTCCTACCATACAAGGATTCAAATGGGCTCATTCTCAATGAAGCTTGATACCCATTATTATATGCAAACTCAACCAAGTGTAAGTAATCTTTCCACTTAGATGGCTTATCCATCACATACATTCTAAGCATGTCTTCAATTATTCGATTGACTCTCTCTGTTTTTCCATCTGTCCGGGGATGATATGTTGTGCTAAAGTTTAGATTTGTGCCAAAACCTTTAAACAATCCCCTCCAAAAATTGGAGGTAAACTTCGTATCTCTATCTGAGACGATTGTCCTAGGTATCCCATGCAGCCTAGCAATTTCTTTCATGAAAATTTCTGCAATATTATCCATTTTATGTGTTGTCTTCATAGGCACAAAATGAGCAACCTTTGTTAATTTGTCAACCACCACCGTGATTGAATCATGTTTCGTATTCATTCTGGGTAATCCTGTGATGAAATCCATGGTGATCACTTCCCATTTCTTCTCTAGAATTGGCAATGGCTGCAACAAACCCATTGGGTGCCTATGCTTAGCCTTCACCTTTTGACATTCCATACATCGAGCGATGTAATAAAAAACATCCTTCTTCATTCCCAGCCAAAATAATTAGCTTCTTACTGCTGTAATTGTTTTCTGGTAACTGGGATGTCCAGCATAAGGAACATCATGCATTTCCTTCAGTACCAAATTCCTCAGTTCTACGAAACTAGGAACATAGATTCTATTTTTATGCATGAGTAATCCATATTCCTTTATCTCATACTCCTTTATTTTCTATTGTACATCTCCTTGCTGTAATTTTTCATTTACCTGTAGGTAATGCTGATTTGTAACAAGACCATCTAAAATTCTGCTCTTCAAGTCTGACTTATGCATACTAACAGCAGTAGCATGCATGAGATGCACTCTCCTACTAAGTGCATCGACCACTTTATTCTCCTTTCCCTTGATATGCTTGATATTGAAGTCATATTCACTTAAAAATTCCATCCATATTGTTTTCCTGGCATTCAAGGTTGGTTGTTGAAAAATATACTTCAGACCAATGTGGTATGTTCTTAATTCGAGTTTCTTCCCCATGAGATAATTCCTTCACATCCTCAAGGAGTGAACAAGGGCAACAAGTTCCAAGTCATGCGTGGCATAGTTCCTCTCATGTTCCTTAAGCTTTCTGGACTCATATCCAATGACATGTCCATTTTGTGTGAGGACTCCCCCAAGTACTTCCTTACAAGCGTCTGTACATACCAAAAAAATTTCATTTGGGTCAACAATCTTTAACACAGGCGCACTAGTAAGTAATTCCTTCAACAGATTAAAATTCCTTTCACACTTGAGTGTCCATTCAAATTTAGTTCCCTTCTTTTGAAAAGAAGTGATGCGATGAGAAATATTAGAGAACCCTACTATGAACCTTCTGTAGTAGCCGACTAATCCCATAAAAGATATGACGTCTAACACATTTCTGCATGTTGGCCATCCTCTAATGGATTCGATCTTCTCTGGATCTACTGCTATGCCCTGCTATGAAATAATGTGTCCCAAGTAATGGATATGATTTTGATAAAAAGAACACTTACACAACTTGGCATACAACTGATGTTCTCTCAGTACTTGCAATACTAATATTAAGTGATGTTCATGCTCCTCTTCAAACATAGAATAGATAAGTATGTCATCCAGGAATACTATCACAAACTTGTCTAAATAATTTCTGAATACGCCATTCATTAAGCACATGAATACAACTGGTGCATTGGTCAGTCCAAATGGCACCAATACAAATTCATAATTCCCATACCTGGTCCTAAAGGTTGTCTTATGAATGTCTTCTTCCTTTATTATTACTTGATGGTATCCCACCCTCAGGTCAATATTTGAAAATATCTTTTCTCCTCTTAGTTGGTCAAAGAGGTCATCAATTCGGGGTAGAGGATAACTGTTCTTTATAGTATACTTGTTCAATTGTCGGAAGTCAATACACATCCTCAAGGTTCCATCCTTCTTTTTGACAAAAAGTACTGTTGCTCCCCAAGGTGAAACACTTGGACGTATGTACCCTTTCTTCAACAATTCTTCCAATTTCATTTGTAATTCTTTTAACTCTGGTGTGCTCATTCTGTAAGGTGTTTTTGACACTGGGGCAGCTCTTGGCACTAAATCAATTGAGAAATCTATCTCCCTTGTTGGTGGCAATCTGGGTATTTCTTGGAATACATCTTCAAATTCCTATAGCACCGAGAAATCTTCAAGGCTTGGCCCCTTTGCATTATCTGGTTCTTCCACATGAGCTGCATATAGTTGACATCCTTTTCTAAAATATCTTTTTAGCTGTAAGGCCAAAATCGCCCTTATAGATATGGGTTTTGGAACTCCTTTCACAATTCTTTGTTTTCCATTTCCATCAAGACATGTAAATGTCTTGTTATGACAATCTAGGACAACATGATGCTTGTCCAACCAATCCATTCCAATCAGAACATCATAAGACCCCAATGGTATGATATTTAGAATAGTACTAGTATTCATGCCATTAAGACTTATGGAACAACTTCTGACCATATCATGGATTCTTCTTTTGGTTTGAGTGGCTAACTGAACCAAACTTGATTTTCCAAGTTTACTTTTCTCCAAATGTAATCTATCCACTATATTAGGATCAATGTAGCAATGACTTGCTCCTGAATCAATCAAAATATCAATAGTTTGATTTATGATCTTACCTTCCATCTCAATCATATTGGAATGGTACTCTGCTTGTCGATCATTTAAAGCTGCATAGATTCTTCCGATATCTTTGAATGTTGTAGCCTCTTGGATGTTGTGCACAGTCTTCACTCTATTCTTTCTGTGTGGGCAATCCTTGTATAGGTAATCTTCTTTGCATCCCCAACATTGGATTGGTGGTCTTCCCCTTTTTCCTAAGGAATCTTCTTTCTTGAAATCCCCCTTAGCATACTGATCTTGATGATTTCTATTAGGATCATTCCTATGGAAGGAGGGTTTGACTCCTTTCCTCCTCTGATCAAACTTCTCATTCTTCTTGTCCTTCCAATATTTCCATCGGGATTCTCTTCCCTGGCCTTGCTCATACAAGTATTTATCCTTCCTGATGGCCTCAGTCAAGGTCCTAGGTTCATCATACTTGATCTTTTCCTTATAAAAGGCTAGGAATCCACTTATAAATCTTTGTATTTTCACTTTATCATCACCAATGAACTTGAAATATTTTAACAATCCCAAGAACTTCTTCTCATACTCTGCCATAGTCATGCTTCCCAACCCGAGTTCAAAGAACTCCTGCATTTTCTTTTCATAGAAATGCTCTGAGAGGTACTCCTTCTGGAAGTACTTCTTGAACTATTTCCAAGTGATCCTACTTTCATTAACATGTTCCACTTGCTTTAGGTGGTCCCACCACATTGCATATTTCCCGTGTAAATGGTAGGTGGCAATCCTGGATTCCAGGTTTGATGAATAGTTATGCAACTGAAAATATCTTCGTAGCCTGAGCAACCATGCTTCAACATCATCTTCCCTTTCTCTTCCACCATCAAAGGAAGGTGGCTTGAGCTTCCTCAGCTCTCCTTGCAAACTATCTACCTCTTGTTTCCTTCTTTGTTGTCTAACAGGGGACACCTCTGGACTGCTTATGGGATCCTTTGATGCATCAAACCTTCTTTCTGAGTAAAGAGGTGAGTGGTGTCCATGATCTTTGCTAGCACTTATGGAATAACCATCTCTTCCATGAGAAGCTCTTCTTTCATGACACCTACCTCCTTCCTCTTGTATTGAGTTTGATCCCTTCTTCATTTGCCTCTACAACTAATTTAAGCTCTGCAACACTCGAGCATTTATCTGACTTTTCTCTCTCATCAGTCTCTCGTTGTCTTCTTTGTAGCTCTACAATTCCATCTTCAGGCTTCTTACCATTTCTATTAACGTTTCCTTCTCTCCTTTTCCCTTGCATTTGTTGGACTCTGTCTCTGCATACCAACTCTGGTATTCTGGCCTTCGGCCTCCTTATCATGTCTGGAGGCTCCCTCGCCTTCTTCCATTTCTTCAATATGCATCGTGAGTTGATGTGTTTAAGTCTATTAATTCTGCAAAATGTGCAAGCGACCATTTTGTTAGAATTAAGCATATGATAAACAAAATTGCCAAACCATGCTACAAGTCTCTTTCTTCTTTTTTTTTATTCATGGAGACCATATCCCCATTCTCTGAAAATAACAATGTGTTGTTATCCCTGGATGACACAAAATTTCATCCTGCAGATGTGCTTATTTCAAACCACCTTCCTAGGTGATCACGACTAGAAACTGTGGGTAAATCCTTCCTTAGCACTTTTCTGTCTCAAAGACAACCAATTCGACCCTTAGCCCTCCTTCCCTTAGCTCTCAATATGCATATGACCATGACCATGACCCTACACTTAGCTAGAAAAGTGCTTGTCTAGAGCTTTGGGACTTCATAACTTTCAGCGAGGACCAGATCAACGGTCCTCATCCTCGTTCGTGATCAATGATCGAGATCTACTTCGTGACTTCACGCTTCAGGAGTCTCAACTCTCCTCTCTTGCCTCCTCCCAGAATGATTTTACCCAGATTTCATGATCTTCCAACGCGTGTCTTCCCACAAATCAATGACTATGAATATCTTCGGCTCTTCGGGCTTCAGAAGTTTCAACTTTCCTCCTACACTTTTTCCCGGAGTCCTTTCACCCGAATTCGACGATCCTTCTATTAGCACTCTGTAAATTTTGTCTGATTGAGTAGAAAAATGACAGAGGTAACTATTTCAACCTACTTTAGAGATGAGGCACTAGCCTGCTCAACTCAGAGAGGGCTCTCTCATGTCATTGGGTATTTCTTTGATAATTGGTGGTTAGATTTGGTTTGCTTTTGGGGGTTTAATAAAGTTGTTTGGCAAAGAAGGGGAGGAACACTCAGGGCTATGAAGTCAAAATTATGAAAATGAACGAAAACAATACATCTACTAATAGAAATCTCCAGAGTATAAAGGCTAAACGAGGCGATGAATCTGACTTATTCTTAAATTTAAATAGAGTGTAGGAAGATAAAGGAAACAAATAACTACATCAGAGCATTACTGAAATGAATTTCGAATTAGTTAATAATACAATCAAACAGTTTAAATTGCTTAAGCCAAGAGCATCACAAGATGAATTCTGGGCCTTTAACTCTCCAATTTAAACACAAGAAAATGTAAATGAAATGACAGATCACAAGAAATACATACGATGAAGGGAAACAAATCTCATATCACCACCCTTTAGAATATTTTCATAGAGACCTCAAAATCTTCTGCATTTATATTCAATTCAGATTCATAAAATTTAAAAATAGAGTCTGATACAACCAAAAGGTGCTCTTGCACTTTCAACAACATTAATTCATTCAAGTATCCCAGTATTTATATAATTTGATTATAATGGATGAAACTAAAGCATTTCATCTTCTAAAATAATTTCGATTGACAGTTTTGGTATATGAACTGATTTACAATGATTAACAAAGATGTTTCAAAATTAAGGACAAATTTCTCTGACTGCTCATCTTCCTCCATGCCATCTGTCTCGCTCTGATCTTCTGTCGAATATGCAAATTTGATGACACCTGGAGATCACTTACTAGTTCCAGGGATATTGCACTTTTTCTTACCCAGCCGCACGATTTCCTTCCATTGTGAATCGAAGGGAATTTCATAATCCATCATCTCTTTAATCAAAATCTCCAAGTCAATGCATGTGGCATGGGACATAGTCGGTAGGCCAACCTTCACTGTTTTAAACTTATTCAAAATTTCAAAGTCTGTAGCCAAATACTCTACCAAACTTGGGCCTTTCAGACTTTCTTTTATGGTTTCAAATTTAGAATGGTCCATTCTACACTGAATTATGAGAGGATTGTAGTCTTCTTGATTGTATAATGAACCTTTTCCATCCCAAAATGGTGGGAGGCCTTTGATGAAAAATTGTTTAAATGCATCCTTAAACTCCTGTATGATGTGCTCCATTTGCATAGCCTTGTTCTAGATCGATCTGAGCAGGTTATGCTTGGCGATGATCCGCCTGGCCCAAATGATCAATGTAGTCCTTTCCATTACCCTAATAGTTTGAAGATCAGCAGTTGGCATAGAATTTAGTAAATCAATAGCATTTTGGGCCCATTCTGAGGGATTCTTGGCTAATATTTCATTGACAACAGTACACCTGCTCCGAGCTGTAGCAGCCATGTTGTCCTTATCGTTTATAAAATTCAAATAAACCCTTAATTTAGCATCCTCTGCAGCAATAGAATCCCATATCACATGTTTGGCTCCCTGTAATAGTGTTTTTCCCTTTAACGTGGTTTTCATCTTACTCACTCTCTCCTACAAATCTTGATTATCTCTATGGAGTTGAGCCATCTTCTCATCTTTCACTTTCATCTCTTGTTTCAACTTTTCTATGACCTCTTTGAGACGCTTGATCTCCCCTATTTTTAAGCTTACCTAAAACATAGCTTGGACCAACCCCTCAGTGCTTGATCCAACCTCTGTATTAGTAGGTACAATGAAAACCATATTTGGCATTGCTACATGTGCTTGTGACCAATTCTCTTTCTCTTTTTCTAACTCCAACACTTTAGCTTCGTAATTGAGTTCTTCTTGTCTGAATGTTTCCTTCTCCTGTTCCAGAGAAGTTAGCTTTGTTGTTTGTGGATGATCTATAGGGGACATATTCATATTTTTATTTAGGCTTTGGATTATATTATCTTTCTCATCTATTCAATCCTTTACCCCTTGAGGGCCTTCATATTCTAACCTTTTTGACCTGTGTCATCCAGGCTTTGTTGGATGTCTTTTCCTTTTTTAATTGTCCATCCAGTTTGAGTGCATGTGTTTTCAATCTTGCAACCCTCATACCTAAGCTCAAATAATCCAAATATAGCATGTCACTGACATTCCCGTGGAACTTTACTTTGTCAGGGGCACCAATATTCCCATAGTGCATTTTGATCTTAGACACCTTATCATCGTCGGCCACTACTATATTTAAAGTTTTTCTTTCCACGTCCCTGACTAAGAGTAAAGAAGCCTTATGCTGGGAAATTTTCTCTACTTCAGGTAAAAGGTCTATTATTTCACTGTTAGCCATACTTCCTTTCACAACATACTGGTTTAATAAATCTTCCTTGGACAGATAAACTGCCCCAGGTGTCTTGCTAAATATGTGTTTCTTGTTGCTGAAAACCCTTGTGTTGTTTTGACTTTGTGGTATGCTCCCTGTACCGTCTTATTCATTCTTGGTTGCACCTTCCACCATCTCCATGCACGTTTTCACTTTGGGATCTTCTTCTTCTAGGTCGACTATTTGAGATGATGTGATTCTCATTTTCTTGAGAGTATGTTGTTGGCTACTGGCACCTAGGGCCTCTGAACTGCTCCTCTTATTATAGACACTCATTTTAGGAGCTTTGACAACCAACCTAGGGGAGGGTTTCTATCCTGGGATCTACTTGTTTTTTTTTATCATGCTGCAGAATGACCTCCCTATATACACAAGTTTCTAGATTGTCCAACTTATCGAATCCTTCAACATGCTCGTGTTCATAGGGGCCTTGTCTTCTTGACAATATTCTCTTTGATATGATCTGATGTGGATCATATTTCCTTCCTTGCAACTGTGTGAATCTGAATTCATTGAGTTTGGATTGGATCTGAGGCAAACAAGACTTGTTCTTCACCACAAAGGTTCCAACTATGAAAGGAAAATTTAAGTTACAAGCCTTGTGCGTTTTGAGAAAATGATCTGTCTCTGAGATGATCCTTTTTCTTATGAACTCCAAAGAAAAGATTATGGGAGTCAGAAAGACTGGTAAAAGATAAGGTCCTTCCATGTAGCCATATACCCAAATCACCATGGACTGTATGAACAACATCCAGTCTCCTACCCTGCTCTCTGGATTTGGTTGTAAAGAGATTTTCATTTCTTCCAGGACCCTTGGCAAGTCTAAACCGAAAATAAGACTGTATACCCTGAACATAATCTTATTGATGAAAATAAGCATGGTGATCCTTTTACATTCAGCTGAAATGAATGCAGTCTCAGGAAATTTAGTTTTGTTAGATTCCAAGAATATTCTCAGCAAATGGGTGTAGTATCTGAAATGTCTCAATGAATTGAAATTCACCAGCTATTGATGCATATTGTCAACAATGAATTTGTGAAAATTGACACAGACCGACTGACCAAACTCCGACGTAAATAAAGTCAACAGGAAACCTAACATGACTTCTACCACAAACTTGTCATTATCCAACCCTAAAATTTGACTAAGCAGAGAAAAATCCCACTGGACTTCGATGACCATGACACTTACACTGGCAGGTAACGACAGACTCTCTGAATGGTGTTCAGGCTTGACAATGGTTTACAGAAACAAGGTTTTTACTTCTGGCAAGAATTCTCTATAAATTGTGATCATCTTCTCTTCTTCGAAGGGCTTTGACATGGTGAGGGAGGACTCTGGTATACTGAGGGTGTGCCAAAGTCATTGACTGTCTATTTCACATAAAACCTCTAACCCTAATTTATTCAAAATGACTCTTTCTTCCTGAGAATATCGTTTCACACACCAACTTACGAACTCATGGAAGGGAAAGACTACTTTTACAACGTAAGGGGTTATGGAGTCTTGATCCGCTTTGAGGAAAGGTATGCGCATTCCAACATTGTCTAACAAATTCGATCTGGATACAGAAACGGGAGAAACTATTATCTCTGTGTTGAAAATGTCGGAATCTCTGTCAATTAGGGCTTCTTCTCTGGAGAAGATGTCTTGTTCATTCACGAACAAAATGATAGGGTTATCGGCCATGGTGAAAAATACCTGTTAAGTGTCGATGAAAGCATGAATCTGATTCAGTTCTGAGCTTGAGTTTCAAATGGATTCTTTGCACCAATTTCTGAACGTTTGAATGCTTCAAAATATCATAAAATAATTCTAGGGGTCCTCCTTTTATACTTTCCTATCAACATGAGGGGTTGGAGAAAATGGTTTTAGGTAGACCACTTTTCACCCCGATGTGTCTCTGAGGGTGTCACGTGTCCATGATTTGAACCATAGCAATTTTCCCCAGCCCACCCTCAACTAATTAATCTTTGCTCTACTTCAATCGTCGATATGAGTTTCAGCCATTGATCTGGATCGCTCTAAGATGTACAGTCCACCTTGACCCTACAACTTTCGACATCGGGGATTTGAGAAACTGGTTTTAGATAGACCTCTTTTCCCCTTGATGTGCCTCTGAGGGTACCATGCACCCATGATTTAAAACACAACATTTTTCCCTAGCCCACCTTCGAATAATTATCTTTCATGTTGTTTCATTCTCCGATATGTGCCTTAGCTGTTGATCTGGGCTGCCTCAAGATTGACGGTCCACCGAGTCCTACCTCTCGCACCTCTGCCATATTTTTCCATATGCCGCTATATAAGACTTTATCCTCCAAACTATCATACTTCCATAGCAATGTGGCTTTTCTCTAACTCTCTGAGACTTGGATCCTAATCCAAAAAATATTATGATGATAACATAGGCTCCAACTGGGGATGCTATCCTCCCTGCGAGGTAGCAAGAACTGAAGTCTAAGTTGCTACCCATTGGGCTGTGATCTACTAATGTGATCTGAATTTGCTGATCTTTTTCAAAAACTTAAAATCTGCCCAGCATAGCTCAGGGCCTTCACCTTAGGCTTCGACCATGCTACTTTTATTCCAATCTTTCATGCGTAAAGGAAAAAGTAAAATGATTATATACAATGAATGGTGGGGTGAATATTTTTCAAACAATTTAATGCTTGAGGAACCTTCCATTCATAGGCCCTTCTCTAGCGAGTTCTCCATTAATTTCCTCTAACAAATAGGAATTTCTCCCACGATAAGCTGCAATTTTGAATGGACCCAACCATAGGTTATCAAATTTCCCATGATTACCCTTATATTCGTTTCTGGCATCCCATCTTAGTACCCAGTCTCCCAGTTCGAAGTCATCCACCTTGGTACATATGTCAAAACCTTCTTTGATCTTGTCTTGACGTAGTTGAGCGTTATTAAAGGCCTTTTTTCTGGTCGGCTGTACGCTGATGAGCTCATCCTCTCTTCTCCAACTGACATCTATTTCTTCTTCTTGCTCCTATAACAACTTCATTACTGGCAATCCCAATGTGGTAGGAAATATATCTTATGTACCAATTTATTAGACTTTAAAGCCACTGCATTGTCCGTAATAATTTTGATCAGGCATCCAAACCTGGAAAAAATATTATCTTCTAAAAAACAAATGATGACCTCATCTATAGCTTTCTTGGTGGGCACTACCTCAATTCATTTAGTGAAATAATCAGTCGCTGTCAGAATCCATTTTTTTTGAGCAGGGGATTGCAGATGAATTTCCCCTATAAAATCCAGGCCCCACTGTCTGAAAGGAGCTTTTACTGAAATGGGTTTTAACGGCAGAGACTGCAATTTTCCTTTCCCATTGAAGATTTGACATTCATGGAACTTTGAAACTTCTTTATAAACATCAGGAAAAATGCTAGGCCAATAAAAACCTGCTCTCAAAATTTTGTGCACAGTGGTCTTCCAATAATGATGACCTCCACAGTCACCTTTATGGAACTCTCTGATGGTTTTCTCTGCTTCTTTTTCTATCAAACAACTCAATAAAATCCCCCCTGGATCTTTCCAGTACAACAATTCATTTACAATACAAAATTTTGTTGCCTTCAGTTTCAAGAATCTAGCTTTTGTTTCACTGTACTCAGGAGGAGCCTGCAAATTCTTCAACACAAAGATGATATATGCATACCATGTAGATTCAAGAAATTTCTGAGATATTTTTGGAGTCGCCCTTTCTTCCTCTGTTGTATATTGTCATATCCGAAGTGAAGTTTATTCCCAAGATTTCACATTTTGTTTTTTCCATCAGTCTAGCAAGTTCTTGTCCTTTGATTAACTTCATGGGCTTGATTTCAAGATCGTATTCTAATAGCACTGCAATCCATTTTCCCCTCTTTCCTTCAGGACCAGGCTGCGTCAAGATGTCCTTCACCAAGCTGTTGGGAACATAGGTAGTGGTTTGTGAATGTAGAATGTAAACCTTGAATTCTTTCAATGCCTTGAGAAAAGCATACGCTTGCTTCTCCATGATGTTATATTTTAAAGGAGCATCTCTCAATGTCTTACTATAGTATGCTATGGGCTTCTCAAAATTTTGGTCATCTTTCTGGAGTAGCACACCTACAATTGTGTGTTTTGAAGTGAAAGAGAATAGTATGAAATATTTCTCAAAATTTGGACTAGCCAGTACAGGATCCTTTCTCAATGCTACCTTGATGTATTCAAAATATTTTCTAGCATCAGGGATCCACTTGATCTCATTTCCCTTCTTTAGCATTTTGGTGATATGATTTATGATCTCAGCTAAATTAGGAATGAATCTCCTTAGGAAATTCACTTTGCCTAGGAAGGATTGTATTTCGTTTTTGCTTCTGGGTGTGACAATTATCAAGATCTCCTCAACTCTGCTGGGTTCTACCTTTATCCCTTCCTTTGAAATAATGTTCCCTAAGAGCTTTCCTTCTTCCATGGAAAAATTTGACTTTTTCGGATTCAATGATATACCAAATTTCCTACATTTTTCAAACGCCCTTCTGAGATGTTTGATGTGTTCTTCATCTGAGGAAGAATACATAGTAATGTCATCAAGGTATATAACAATAAATTTGTCTTTTTAATCTGCAAAAGCTATGTCCATATCCCTCTGAAACATTTCCCCTTCATTCATGAGTCCAAATGACATTTTGGTGTACATGAATGTTCCCCAAGGTGTGGTGAACGTTGTCTTTTCTTGATCGTCAGGATGTACCATGATCTGGTTGTATCCCAAGAAACCATCTAACATTGACATCTTTTGAGAGCCCACCACCTTCTATAAAATATGATCCATTTTGGTAAATGGGTAGTTGTCCTTAAGAGATACCTTATTCAGGTTCCTAAAGTCCACACACAATCTGATCTCTCCACTCTTTTTTCTAACTAGCACCATATTTTCCACCCATTTGGAAAACCTTAGGGACACTATGATTTTTGATTCAAATAGTTTCTTTACTTCTTTCTCTATCAATGGTAACAATAGAGGGTTTATTCTTCTTAATTTTTGTTTGAATGGCTTGTGATCCTCCTTTATTGGGATAATATGCTGGATTATGCTAGTATCATAAACTTTCAGCTCAATAACTTCAAGCAAAAACATCAATGTATTCTTTCATTAATTTTACATACCTCTCTTTGACCTCAGGACTGAGCTTTCTAGAAAGCCTAATGATCTTTGGATATTCTGGAGTCCCAATATTGCAATCTTCCACATCTCCTTCATTTACTGTAATTTTTGGACTTCTAGCCACGTCATTATTATCAAAAAGTTTTTCTAATGGTATCAAGCCTTTGGGGATGATGTTGCTTTTCAACTGTACAATATCTCTGCCAACAATCTAATTGCCAAACTATCCTTCTTTGGTGAAATCAACTGCATCCACCTCATCGTCGCAATATTCATCATCAATGTTTAAATTCTCAAACTCATTTTCCATTTTTAGGAAGCTTTCTATCTGTTTGTCGTTCTTGAAGACTTGTGAGTGCTTCATATTTTCTGGTACTGTTGGCTTTTACTTGACTTCAACCTTGTATATTTTTTCAGGGAAAATTGGGACTTTGAACACTACTGCTGAAGTAGCTAAGGCATCAACAACCTGATTTTGTTCTCTTGGAATTGTTGAAAGATTGCATTCTGAAAATTTCTCAAGGAGGTCTAGTACCAGGTTTTTGTAATCCATCAGTCTGGGATGTTTTTCCTGGTAGATGCCTTTGATCTGATTTATGATAAGCTTAGAGTCTCCAAGTACAACAATTATTTTGGCACCTAATTCTTCCAAAACCTTCAACCCCAATATCAATGGTTCATACTCGGCCATATTATTGGTGCATTCGAAAACAAGTTTGTAAGAGAATAATTTCGCATCTCCTTTGGGATGATTTATCCACATGCCAGCTCCAACTCCTTCTTTGCATGCAGCTCCATCAAAATTAATTTTCCATATCTGATCCTCTGCATCACCTTGTTGTTCTGAAAATTCCTCCATATGTTGTTCAGGCACACCTTTGTCACGCATGACGATTTATGTTTCTTCTTCTCCAGAGCACAGGTCATTGAAGAAAATGGAGGACCCCAACTCAGTACTCACTGAGTATAAAGGATGATTGGTAGGTTGTGATTTGCTGCTGACCATATATTTAAACATAACCTCCCTGTACAATATTTTGTCTTGACCAAAGATAGGAATAGTGGCATATGACATGTCCTTCTGGAGGGTTCCTTTTAGTTTTGCAGCCCATGACCTGAACAACATGCAAAATTTTGGAGGGATATCAACGACCACTACGCCCATCACCATATTCTTCATTGGGATTTGTGTTAGAGAAACCACCATGTCTTTGATCATGCCAGGGAATTTCACCTTTCTTGAATCAAAGGAGAACAGATCTTTATAAGTTCTTGTGACATCAAGACCTAATTGGTCCATGATCACTTTGGGCATCAGCTTGTGAGATTCTCCAGAGTCTAGCATAGGATTGTGTAGAGTCATGTCGTGGATTTTCAAGATGACATAAAAAGGAGGAACTTCTTCATTTTCACTGCTTTCTTCTACTCTTGGCCCAAATAGGATGGTTGTGTGATCATCTTGTATGTTCAAGGTATCAGAGCTTCGTCCCATTTTAAGCATATTGATGATATAATTTTTGTATTCGTTATTCCTAATCAATTCATTAAATGGTACCAAATTTTTTATCTTAGCCATCTCACTTTCAAAATCAAAAGAGGATGGAGTTTTTTCTACCTCTTTGCTGACCATTTATTTTCTTGTTAATATTTTCTTCTGAGGTTCTTCTTTCTTCTTCCCCTTTTCCACATTATATTTTATAGTAGAATCTTTCACAGTGGAGTCCTTTGCAGCTAAATCCTTTCCAGTGGAATCTTTTTTGGGCTGACTAGAAGAAGGTATATTATTCTGAGCCTCTTTGGTGGGATTCCCCTTTGGAAGATTACCCTTTGGAGGGTTTGGAGGTACTTTTTGATTTCAAAGGCTATATTGCCTTTGGAATTGCATGATGGAGTTTTGCAATCCAGTCTCATAATCTTCTCTTTATATTGATACCCTTTCTTCTTCATCTTGCAAAAATATTTCACTTGCATCCATAAATTGGTCATGTTCTTCTTTGGTCAGGAATACCTATGTTTCTTTGTTGTCACAATAGTTCATGTTGTCTTCAAAATATCCATCATAATCTTTATTCACATAATTATTTTGAAAAGGAAGCCTAATATGTTGTTCCCCCTGATTTCCTTGGTTTCCTTGATTTGCCTGATTTGCCTGATCTGCTTGAGTTGCCTGATTCCTCTGGTTTCTCTTCTCTCTTTGTCTAATATGTGGAATGGATCGTCTTCTCGAATTTATGGGAGGACCATCATCTTGTTCTCTAGGGTTTTGCCTATTTCTCAGTGCCATTCTCTCCATCATTATTTCCATGTTTCTCATCATTTGTTTGAACCTTTCTTCCGATGTTTACGATGTTGAAGCTTGTGCTTTATCCTGAGTTCTATTCATGTCTCTTCCAGAATTATCTTTCATCTCTCCTGAAGCCATTAGGTTCACTTCGAATTCTATGGCATCTGTCATCATATCATCTAATGTGGTAGATCTTCGTTCCCTCAATAATAAAGAAAAATCAATTTCAAAAGAATCAACATATCTGAGATGAGTAGCTCTAGGGGGAGGTTTTACCTCAGCAGGAATTGTATTATAAACCTTCATGAATCTTTTTGAAAACTCCTGCACTATTTCGTTAGGTGATCTTTTCATGTTATTATATTGGGTCAACAACTGGAGAAGATTTTTCTTATCTCCTCATTTTGCAAGGAAGTTGGTTTCAAAGGCATCAAAGTCTGCTATACTAGCTAGTGGAAGGGCTCTAAACCACTTCCTCACTTCTCCGGAAAGACTTTGTGTAAAAAACATCTTTTTTACATCTACAAAGTCCACCTCTTCCAAGTCTATGAAATCATTAAACCAGTCTAGGTGTTTCTGGGTTGATATATTACCTTCAACATCATATAACTTGATCCTTAGGTTATAATCTTGAGGTAAATCATGTAATTGAGCAGGCAGTATGAGAGGAGCGAATCTGGATTCCATAGCTGATGTGAGGGGTCAGAGCGATGGTTGGTTTCAACCAGGGGTCACTACAGGCTTGACAAATGTGGCTAGAATCAAATCTTGGAATTTCTTTTCGTCAAAGACGACCTCACCTAAACGAGATTCAAATTTAGATCTGAACAGGGACTATTCAAATTCCAGGTCAAACTAAAGGTCTTTGATACTAGTCAATCCATCCTTGGGTAAAGATAAATAATAGTCTAGATGCAACATAAGGGTTATTGGCTTTTATTTTCTTTTGTGTACAAGCTTTTCGGGGCCAGACATAGGGATTGCAGCTTCTAGGTCTGGGTTGCTCCTAGTATGAATTCTCTTAGGAGCCAGGATTTATATCTCACATGGTGTAGTGCAACTAGTCTCTGAGTGACGGAGTTGCCAGGGTAAAAATTATCTCAGGCAATAAGGTACTTGATCCACTATCACCCTCAGGGATCAAACTAAAGATTTAAGTCATTTTTCCCAGGGAATTTTTTTTCAATTTCATCCCCAGCAACGGCGCCAGAATGTTAGCACTCTGTAAATTTTGTCTAACTGAATAGACAAACAATAGAGGTAACTGTTTCAACCTACTTTAGAGATGAGGCACTAGCCTGCTCAACTCAGAGAGGGATCTCTCGTGTCACTGGGTATTTCTTTGATAATCGGTGGCTAGATTTGGTTTTTTGGGGGGGTTTAATAAAGTTTTTGGCAAAGAAGGGGAGGAACACTTAGGGCTATGGAGTCAAAATTCTGAAAATGAATGAAAACAATACATCTGCTAATAGAACTCTTCAGAGGATAAAGGATAAACGAGGTGATGAATCTGAGTTATTATTAAATTTAAATAGAGTGTAGGAAGATAAAGGAAACAGATAACTGCATCAGAGCATTACTGAAATGAATTCTGAATTAGTTAAGAAGACAATCACACAGTTTAAATTGCTTAAGACAAGGGCATCACAAGATGAATTATGGGCCTTTAACTCTCCAATTTAAATAGAAGAAAATGTAAATGAAATGACAGGTCATAGGAAATGCATACGATGAAGGGAAACAAAGCTCATATCACCACCCTTTAGAATATTTTCATAGAGACTTCAAAATCTTCTGCATTTATATTCAATTCAGATTCATAAAATTTACAAATAGAGTCTGATACAACCAAAAGGTTCTCTTGCACTTCTGCCAACATTAATTCATTCAAGTATCCCATTATTTATACAATTCGATTACAATGGTAGAAACTAAAGCGTTTCAGCTTCTAAAACAATTTTGACTGACACTTTCTGTATATAAACTGATTTACAATGATTAACAAAGACGTTTCAAAATTAAGGACAAATTTCTCTGACTGCTTGGCTTCCTCCGTACCATCTGTCTCGCTTTGAAATATTTTGGGAGTCAGAAATACTGGTAAAAGATAAGGTCCTTTCTGGTATCCATATACCCAAATCATAGTGGACTATATGAACAACATCCAGTCTCCCACCTTGCTCTCTGGATTTGGTTGTAAAGAGATTTTCATTTCTTCCAGGACCCTTGGCAAGTCCGAACCGAAAATAAGACTGTACACCCTGGACATAATCTTATTGATGAAAATAATCATGATGATCCTTTTACATTCAATTGAAATGAATGCAGTCTCGAGAAATTCAGTTTTGTTAGATTTCAGGAATATTCTCAACAAATGGGTGTAGTATCTGAAATGTCTCAATGAATTGAAATTCAATAGTTGTTGATGCATATTGTCAATAATGAATTTGTCAAAACTAACACAGACTGACTAACCAGACTCTGACATAAAGAAAGTCAACAGGAAACCTAGCATGACTTGTACCACAAACTTGTCATTATCCAACCCTAAAATTTGACTAAGCAGAGAACAATCCCACTAGACATCATTGACCATGATGGTTACACTGGCAGGTAACGACAGACTCTATGAATGGTTCTTAGGCTTGACAATGGTTTGCAGAAACAGGGTTTTTACTTCTAGCAGGCATTCTCTATAAATTGTGATCATCTTATGTTCCTCGAAGGGCTCTGACATGGTGAGGGAGGACTCTGGTATACTGAGGGTGTGCCAAAGCGATGGACTGTTTATTTCACATAAAACCTCTGACCCTAATTTATTCAAAATGACTCTTTCTTCCTGAGAATATCGTTCCGCACACCATCTTATGAACTTAGGGAAGGGAAAGACTACTTCTATGACGTAAGGGGTGATGGAGGCTTGAGCCTCTTCGAGGAAAGTTATGCACGTTCCAACATTGTCTAACAAATTCGATCTGGATACAGAAACAGGTGAAATTGTTATCTCTGTGTTGAAAATGTCAGAATCTCTGTCAATTAGGGCTTCTTCTCTGGAGGAGATGTCTTGTTCATTCACGGATAAAATGACAAGGTTAGCCTCCATGGTGAAAAATACCAGTTAAGAATTGATGAAAGCATGAATCTGATTCAGTTCTGAGCCAGAGTTTCAAATAGATGCTTTGTGCCAATTTTCGAACGTTTGAATGCTTCAAAATATCATAATATAATGGCGGGGGTCCTCCTTTCATACTTTCCTATCGACATCAGGGGTTGGGGGAAACGGTTTTAGGTAGACCTCTTTTTGTCCCGATGTGTCTTTGAGGGTACCATGCATACATGATTTAAACCATGTCAGTTTTCCCTAGCCCGCCCTCGACTGATTAATATTTGCACTACTTCAATCGTCAATATGAGTTTCATCCGTCGATCTGGATCGCTCTAAGATCTACGGTCCACCTTGACCCAAAAAATTTTGACATCGGGGATTTGAGAAACCAATTTTAGGTAGACCACTTTTCCCCTGATGTACCACTGAGGGTGTCACATGTCCATGATTCAAACCACAACAATTTTCCCAGGATTGCCTTTGAATAGTTATCTTTCGTGTTGTTTCATTCTCTGATATGTGCCTTAGCCGTTGATCCAGGCTACTTCAAGATCGATGGTCCACCGAGTCCTACCTCTCGCACCTCCGCTATACTTGTCCATATGCCACTATATAAGACTTTATCCTCCAAATTATCATACTTCCCTAGCGATGTGGCTTTTTGCTAACTCTCCGAGACTTGGATGGTGATATGAAACTTTTTATGATAATAACACCTTCGATGTGTGTCTTTTGGAATCAACGATTGATACGTACTCCGGCCTTCAGGCCTTCAGGAGTTTTTGACCCAAAGCAACCTGTCACATCTTTCCCCTCTGGAGTGCCTAGTCTCTAGACTACAAGGTCTGTCGCTACGTGGAAAAATACTGGATGTAGACAAGTGACCAAATCAGGTTGGTGCCATGTGTCACATTCTAACTAACCTTTCCACACTCCAAATGCTCAAAATTGACTGACATGTGGCACACATCCCATGTTTCCACGTCATCCCCTGTGACGTCCGCAAGCCACGTCACTTTGAAAATTATAGGGTCCACATCACCTCTAGGTGACATCATCATGCCCCATCACTTCGGCTCTTCAGGCTTCGGGACTTCGATAGTTTTTCATACTAGCACACTTCCAATTCTCCTGAACTCCAAATTCCCAGACTAGCCAATCTGTCACCATGTGTCCTCTTGGATCGGATGACTAAGATTCACTTAGGGTCTTCACCCAAAGTTCACGGATCTACACCATGTGTCCTCCTTAATTTGATAGCTATGTTTTAATTCGGGACTCTGGACTTCAGAAATATCGCGATCTACTAACATGTTTCTCCCACAGATTGATGACTATGATTCTTTCAGGACTTCGGACTTCGGAAATCTCAAACTTCAAAACTTTTCTCGCCCCACGGGCTTTTATCCAAAGCCCTGGATCTGGTGATGTGTGGCTCATGACAAATCAATGGCTGAGATCCTTTCGGGTCTTTGGGTTTTAGACGTCTCAAACTTCAAACCCCCTCCTCGCTCACTTTTTCTCAGAGCGTTTTATCTGGAGCACACGATTGGTTGACGCGTGTCCTCCTATAGATCAACAGTTCCTAGGCTAATTCGGCTATACGGATGAGCACTAACAATGCCACATCACTTACTGCCTTTCCATTTGTGGGGGCGTGCTTCGGCGGTTTGGAGTAACCTTCTTTTCACCCTACAATTCTCTTGATGTTGACACATAACCCCTTGGTGAAACCGTGGTTTGGATTGTGGGACCACCTTGGGAAATTAACTCCCATGAAACTTGGTTCCCCGCAATGCCTACTGGCCATTGATCTCCCTCTCCAATGGGATCTGATGGTTGTGACCTTAACCCTTGCTTCCTTTCCATCGGATGACTCCTGTTCACCTATCCTCTGATCCAACAATCATGGATCTCTCATGATCCTACAATGGCGATCGCTCCAGAATTCGAAGGGGACAGTCACGATCCTTTGAACCCCTTAAAACTGATCTCTGACGATATAACTCCTGCGTAGATTATGTAACACCATTCCTCCTGAGATTTTCAACTTCACGGTCAGAGTTTGATCTCGACCAGGAGACTGTAACCAACAAACCCAACCCATACCGACCCAATGTTTCAACCAGAAGATCTGATAAAAAACTGTAACATCCCCAGCCAGCCACATGCTGGGGTATGCTACCTGCAAGCCCACCCTTGGACTTCTTTCTCTTACCAATACCTTTTTAAAATTTAAGGATGCATAAAAGAAAAGACTTCAATGACATGCACAAAAATATCCAACAAGCATGCATAATCTATGATTTAGTTAAACGATAATTAAAATACACAGCGGAATACATTCATACACAGATAATAATATCACAATAGAGAGCACTTATCTTTATGAAAGATGACACCAACTGACTACAAACCAAGGACGTTCCACCAAACCATAGAAACTACTGTTCGAAATCTCAACAGCAGTGTCACCCCCAAGCCATGGCTATGAATCCATAAGGAAGGTTCCAAAGTGTGGCTTCCCAAACTATTCAACACCCAAGCTCTCACAGGCTTCCCAACACTCACAACAATCCAAGTTCCCAGCTCTCTTCTACCCAGCTTCCACCTCCTGAGAGAATGAACCTCCACCCTTCTCTGCCATGCAGTCCCTCAGGAATTCCTTATCCATATTCGAGCCTCCAGTGCAACTGGTGCAGAATCTCAATGCTGGAACTCTCACGACTCACATTTGTGAGAAAAGTTGGTCACAGGCCAACGCATCTCAAACATGCAGGCCTTAAGTCATGGTTGAATCACACCAACGACCATTACAGCCAACTATGTCGTGGCTAATTCTTCAGCATTTCGGTTCCCTTTCCCAAGCTAAGACGCGAATGAGGATGGATCAATGAATGGGTAAATGGGTGCATGAAAGTGCATGACGTAAAAATGAATGGATGTACAAGAAATCAATGAACAAGCCCTCAGTCAAGTCCCCCATTAGACTAGAGGCGGGTTTAAGCAACTTCATGGGAAAATCAAGAACCTCCTGGCCTTCCCCAAGAAGCTCACGTAACTGATCCCCTCCCTTAGACAAAAAGGGTAATTAAAATAGGAATAAACACTTATCCCCTCAAGCCCCCTCTCTTGTGGAATCATAGCCCCCTATAACTCTAGTTCTTATCCGTCTAGCAGCCAACGATGTATTTATTATTAATAATGATCAAAACATTACATTTCTTGGGCATATTGGCCCTTTAATAATTTTTTGGGAACTCTGGCCTCTCAGTATTGTAACAATACATTATTTAAAATGGGGGTTCAAAACCTGGGGTGTTACAACTCGTTCCTTCAGTTCCACTTGAAAGCTATAAATGGGCCAAATCCGAGCTATGGAAAAGAGGAGAAAGAATTCAATTTTGAGAGCAAAGTTACTCTGGAGAAATTATTCACCTCACATTGAGTCTTCATCCCTTTGTCCTTTAAGTTTGAACACATTGTTCAACCTCCAAGCTCTTCCCTTATTGATTGAGAACTTCATTTTCTCTCTTATATGAGCTTGCCTTTGGTGGAGGATTGAAGTGGTGGAGGCCCAGC